>SNQJ01S0225316.1:0-14631 GCA_010110895.2 Picea sitchensis
TTTTGCTGGGTTTTCTTCCCCTAGAGGGTTTCCCAGGATAAATTCTGTGTCTCTTGTGATTGTGTATTTCTCAGTGATCTTGGATTATGCTATTGTTATCTAATGAAATGCAAACATCTATAATAATGGCTTAAACATTAACAATCTTTGCTCGTATGAGAAAATGAATTGATAAACTCATGAGAAAATAAATCAACGTTTCAAATAGAGTGGTATAGTATCAAACATTTCAAATTTAGATAAATATTCACTTGACCATCAATGTAGTTTTATCACTTGAGCATCAATGCAATATTCCTGAAGATGCTCAATTCTGCTCCCCATAAAACCTTCTTATCGACATGATCGTCTCTACTTTGCGTTACTGAAATTGATTTGTGAGGTAACCATCATAAGGATGCTTATAGAAACAACTTTCACTTTGCTACCAACTCTTCATAATTCTGACTAGGTTCTTTTTTGTAGTGAACTATTATACAAGTGACCTATTTAATAACAACTTGGGATTCTCAAACTTGTAGATGGTATGGATGGCATATGTTTTGTATGAACCAATCACACTTCCAAAATATATTTGGTTGTTTATGGTATTGACTATTTTCACAAGCCATTGAATCACATCTAAGCATGGAAATAGTGATGTTTTGCTTCTAGTGAGGCCTAATTGGTTTGAAGAAATGAAACATCTATTTTTACCTTGAAGTGTCTTCCTATTAGGTAAGTATGCCATTGCTTCATTGCATGTAGTATAGCTAATATTTTCTTCTTGTAAATGGGGTTGAGTAAGGGACCTTCCTTCTTGTATTAAAACTACACCAATGACATGGTTTGGTGCATCAAAATCCACATTAAAGGCTTTGTGAAGTTAGGTGGCTAAAACAAGAGTGCTACACATGGCCTCCTTAAGTTTCTCAAAAGCTTTAGTTGCATCTTGAGTACTAGAAAAGGCCCCCTTCTTCAATAATGATGTTAGAGGCACTCTTATTTCACCATAGTTCTTGAGAACCATGTATTAATATTCCTTCAACCCTAAGAATCCCTTAATATTCTTGAAGGTTTTAGGAATTGACCATTCTGCCATAGCTTTAATTTTGTTAGGGTATAGCTTGATGCCTTCATGAGATACAATATGTCCAAAATATTCCATTTTGTGAACCCTAGATGCACAATTGAAATGCTTAGCATATAATTGTCGTTCCTTCAATAGTGGCAAGGGCTTGAAAACAAAATTCATCAACTTTGAAATGTGGAAGGTGCATTAGTAAGGCCACAAGGCATCACCAAAAGGTCATAATGACCTTTATCTATTCTAAAGTTTTTTGGGGGAATATATTTTTCCCTTATTCTAATTTGATGATACCCAAGACAAAGATCCAATTTCATAAAGAAAACCGCTCCATGCAATTCGCCAATAACAAGAATAGGAAATTTATCTTTAATTGTAACCTTGTTGACTTCTTGATAATTTGGAAACATGTGACATGCATAGTCTTTTTTGCAAACCATCACCACTGAGAGAAAACACTTTGACTTGGAAATGATGCTAGCCTCAACATGTCTTGCATCATACATTCAATCTCACTCCTATGAGCACAGGGATGCTTGTAAAGACATATGTGAGGAGGGAGGCTCCCTCAAATGAGATGAATAGAATGATCATGTTCTTTGATAAGTGGAAGACCTTTGGGGATCTCAAAAAATACCTTGGAATGATTGTCAATAACTCTTTGGAGATCCAAGGGTAGAGAGAGAGCTCAAATGATTGAACATCTAGTGATAATAATTGTGCAATTACCCTTGAGTGTCCCCTTTTTATTAGTTTTATTGTGTTGTTGGAGCATATAAATTTTGATGGTCTCCCTTAAATTCCTCTTAGTTTAATTTCCTTGCCTTTCAAGAAAAATCTCATGAAATCTCTAGAAAATGCAGTCATTGTTCCCAATGGTTTTAACCAATGGGTCCCTATGATCACGTCATCACCACCAGTTGGGATTGCAATCTTTGGGTTGTACAAGAAATAATTTTCCATAGTAAGCTTAATACTATGGCACTTCCTTACACATTCTATAATATCTCCATCTCCAATCATTACTTGAAATTTTGGTGTTGGGGAAATAAAGAATTGAGAATGTAACGTCCCCTCCGTTAACACAATAATGTAAGTGAGAAGTGGTAAAAAAAATTATTTTTTATAATGCATCAATAGAACAAGTGATATACACCGATAACATACATCAATGTTACACATCCAAATCTCATCTACATCCTACACTGCAAGTTTCATTGTACAACATTATTGGTACTAACAATAATTATAACACAAAAACTAATCAATGATATCTACCCATCCAACCTATCTGCAGGTTAGGACCTCCAAGACACATAATCAACACTCAAGTCCAAGATTCATCCGATTGATTTTGACCATTTGAGGTCTCACGACTGATGACTGTTTTGAGGAACATGGAGATATCTTCTCTCTTAAACCACTTAACCTTTAAGGTGCATAACTTAATCATGACACAATTAATTTAAATCTATGACTCATTAAACTATTACATAGTCATCAATTCATCAATCAAATTCATAGCATAAGAGTTACTCAATGTCTGAATTCGTGTCATTGCAAAAACATCGTTATTAACCCATTCATATCATTGTTATAACCGATTATAAGTTTAACAATTAACAAGCTATTTTTAGAGATCATTATCCAACAAAATAATCATAACAATATACATATCAACTTCAATAAAAAATCAATTCTCTTTCAACTTATATTCTCACCTGAACAATTAACCACTACATCTTTTATTCCAATTAATTCAATAACAACTTAAATAATATATATACATATACTCATGTTCATGTAGTATCCATAACTTTAATAATGAGTAACCTATAATGGTCATACAACTACCATTAAAAGTAAGACACACATCATAATTATACATTTTATTTTAATTTTAAATAAAGAATGATGACTACCAACTAAGTCTCTAATTTCAAATCCCTCTATTCTTTTAGATCTTTTATTTAAAATAGCAATTATAAGATATTAATTCATTAGCAATTACTATGTAATTATTTTTCACATGTTATTACATTGTGGGAAGGGAGGTCGCTTCAATTAGATTTGTAATATTAAGGTAATGACAATTTTCATTTTCCTTATTTTATCTAAGCTATAATAATTATAATAGCATTCGTTCAAGCATTTAACTAAAACCGGAATTAACACTAGGACATGCCTAACATATTGATAGGTGATATTATTATTTAAATTTTAATTTCTAAGAATTGACTTCTTAGAATATACCCATTTGACACCTAAGGTATATGTATTTCTTAACATTACTATGTAATAACGATATGGTGGGTATAATAATTACGTTTATTTCCTATCTATGATATGGATGTTTGATCATTTTAAAACAAAGGAATGATATCCATTCACCAGAAACCTTACATCCATGCTTAATCATAATACTCGCAAGAAGAAGATTATTCAAGTTTAATGCATGCGCAAAGGTCTTCAAGGTCCTATCCAAGTGGCGCTTGTTACTTCCACTGGTTGGAGGTTTAAGATAATTGAATTGACGGGTAACTATGAGTTACACATTCACTAGTTCGGGGTTATTATTAGTTACGACATTGGTTAAACCACATAAGTTTAACTATAGTGTACAACGAGAGACATTCATACCATTGGGTCTGTAGCACGTGAAATATCAAGGGCACTTAACCCTTCAGGATTTTAGAGTCCTCTACTGCTATGAATTAAGAAATCTAACTCTCCACAAGAAACATACAATGACTGCACCTTTTTTAAATTTGATTACCCATCGTTTTATAGAGACAATACCATTTCGAACGTATAACTACAATTTAAACTCTAGCACCCATAAAAATTCTCAATCTAAATGTAATTAACACCACAAAAAGTTTACGAATTAAACATCCAGGATGCGACTATAAATATGACAATCGTAAATGAATTAAAATCAATAATGACAGAAAGTTTTAAAGCGACTAAGCATATCAAGACGTCGGTCCATTAGTTTTTCTATGAACATATAAAAATACAATTCCAACTTCTACGTTTGTAAAATCTTACGATGCATTAAACTACCAATTAGCATGCATCGAACTCGGCAGCTGCCCCGAAAGTGATGTTTGGCAGGCAACTAAAAACAATGATTCTGGCAATCAAATCTTCGTAATAAAATCAATTGCAGAGCGAATCCATAGTTTGGATTTGTAAAGGTTTAAACCACCAAACAACTCTAAACTCAGGATTTTCTACCCGTCTGAGTTTGCAATTAAAATTTAAAAGGAAACCAATGGAAATCCACAATTCATATTGTAGTTAATTTACACAAAGACCATCCACATTCTCCTTTAACAGATCACATTTCAATAAAATTGATAGCGACTTAGTTAAATTAAATTCCAGAGCTGCTCTCCATTCACAACGACTTGACGATAGTCTAAAATCAAGATATTTAAATCTACTGCGACCACAAAATTTCAACTTACAGATTCAAAAAGAATACAATGGTCCACCAATCAACTTTTCAATAAGAATTTTGTAAAAACCCCAATGATAATAAAAAACCGGGTTCACGATATTATTACAATGTCCATACCCATTTTAATTTGCCGGAATGGAAACGATAATACACGATCCAATGAATTATACATTCAAATCGTAATTTGATAGACAATGAACCCACCAATTTAGATTAAAAAAAATAAAAAAATTATGATACGACGACCATGATGGAATAAACTCATGGATTATAAATTTTTGCAGCGACTCAATAAGAACTAACTCCAGAATATGCAATTAGTTGTAGCATTCAAGAAAATTCTAATATCCAAATACAACACACTTAAGCGGTTACAATTAAATTTATAATAAGCAAACTTTCTTTTGTTGCAATTGCAATTTTTAGAAATAAAAATACCGGAACCGAATGAAGATGGTGGGTTGAGGATGTCCTCCAACGTCTTGCGCTCCTCCTCTTATCCCGCTTTCGAATCACAAAGACTTCACCAGTACCTTCCATCCAATGATAGGGGTACTCTGGTTCCCCCTTATCCCCCGAGCCGCAAAGAGGCCACACACAAGAATAATAATAATAAGAGTATTCTTAATTACGCGACGTGCCCATCGAGATGCACCTCCATGCTCCAAGTGTGCCACTCGCCTTAGATTTGTTTTGGAAGTTTGTCTGACCCTTGGAGTCAGCACTCCACTTGTTCGACTTTGTGAGAGACTAAGGGCTTCTAAGGTATAAGGACTATGCCTTATTGTACGTCCCTTAGAAATATTTGTGACCGACTGACTTAGTCTGCCCTCACAACATCGTGAAACTCTCGAAATAGGTAATCGCTAACCTATCGTTCAGAAAACAGTGAGAGTGCTAATAGGCTGTGACGTAGACGTTGCCACACCTCTCCCTCAAATGTCTGGCTTCTGTGCATGGCCCCTTTACTCCTTATGTGAGTCAGATTAGCAAGAATCATCAAGCCTGCATCCACTGACAAAAATAGTGTCAATAATCCATATACATAAATCATACTGTAATCAATCATATATCACATGTGCGTAAAATGAAATACTCAATAAAAATACAATCCACTTCTTGACTCAATCCAGAGTTCAAGGAAGTCCATTGATGCCATCAACATCCATAACCTGGCATGTGTCCTGTACACTTAGGACAACTCGTTAATAGTATCTACCAATATATTATATATCAAAATAACAATAATTCACAACACATCATCATCACCATATATAACCCATAATCAAAGCGAAATCATAATATACCATAACTGGATCATTTCCACGCAAGTGTCATTAAAGAATATGTCAATAAAAGTGGGCTTAGTAGAGCGGGATGTTACATAGAAGTTTTGTTAATATGTGCTTAATGATATTATGTGTACTACCATATTCAATCAACATTATTACATTCTATTTCTTGATATAGCTCGGTACCTTGAGAGTTTGTGGAGCTCTAATGCATGCAAAAGTAAGATATGGTGGGAATAATCTTTGTTGGTTCTAGACCTTGAGAATGTTTTAGATTTTATTCTTCTTTCTCTTCACAATCTATGTAAAAGGGATTTTTTCTCACCATACTTATACACCTTATTGTAATTTTTATTACAATTGAAACATAGACCCCTTGCTCTTCTTTCATCCATTTGTTGAGGTGTCAACCCTGCAGGTTGATTGAGGTTAGTATAGACAATATTGTGATAGATATAGGTGTTAATGATGTAGTATACCCGGAACAGTTAATAAAACAAACAAATATACTGTGCAAGTAATAGGAACATCAAATATAGAGCATAAATATAATATTGTTACCACATAAAGCTTAGTTCACTTGCCTCTTCGAGGGGGCAACCTCCAAATGAGCAAAGCTCTCCTACAATAATCCTAAACAACTTACAATGGAGAGGTGCATTCTTTAATTATAGTTCACAACCAAAAATACCATGGGACAATACCAAGGGCCAATACAACGTGCCAATACCATGGGTTATCCATAACTAATTTATAACATTCCACTAACCAACCTCCTAACTACTTGTGGTCCCGATAATAGTGAGGGTTGACCACTTATTACAATGACAAATAACCAATGACTAACTACGAGGGGTTAGGGATGGATACTAATATGCCCCCCCTTCAAAAGCAGTCTTGTCCTCAAGTCTGAAGATACAGGAACTGTTGCAGGATGATATCTGGTTCCCACGTTGCATCCTATGGAGATGTGTCCTTCCATTTGATCAACACTTATTTAATAGCGCGGCCCCATAGGAAACGCTCACGCATGTTGAGGTCATATTTGGGCTGGGCTGCAACCCAATGGAGCCTTCTTCATCTAGTTTAGGTACGATGGTTTGAATCCGACAATTATGACCCACCACTTTATTCAAATAGGAAACATGGAACAGCAGATGTATTTTGGAGGCAGTTAGAAGTGCAATTTTGTAGGAAATTGGACCAATGCCTTTGAGAATTTGATAGGGGCCATAAAATTTGGGTGCTAACTTGTGATGGCTTGATCTTTGAGCAATGTTTTCTTGTAAGGTTGGAGTCAGAGAAACACCCGATCCCTCTTGGAAAACCCTTTCGGAGCGTTGCTGGTCAACTTGTTGTTCCATATGATTTTGGGCCAAGTGGAGGTTTTCCTTTAGAGCCGCAAGAGTAATTTCCCTACCTTGCAACAACTTATCAATAGCTTGGACCTTTTATGTGTCTAGAAGATAGGAAGTTATTGTAGGGGGTTGTGGGCCATACATCGTTTCATATGGTGTCATTTTCGTGGTTGTATGATAAGAAGTGTTGTACCACCATTCTTCTAGTGGTAACCATTGCACCCACTGATGTTGTTTGTCTGAAACAAAACAACGCAAATAAGTTTCCAAACACTTATTGACCACTTCTATTTGGTCATGTGTCTGTGGGTGGTATGTTTTGCTCATGTTCAATTGTGTGCCTTGTAATTTGAACAATTCCTGTCAAAAGGTGTTGGTGAATGTCAGGTCATGGTCGGATACAATGGATGTGGACATGCTATGCAACTTGAAAATTTGATCAATGAAAACTTGTGCAACTAGCGCTGTCATAAAAGGGTGTGGTAAGGCACAAAAATGTGCATACTTGGAGAGGAGGTCAACCATTACCATTATGGCTGACTTGTTACTTGATTTGGGAAGGCCCACTATAAAGTCCATGGAGATGTCAGTCCAAACATAAATTGGAATGGGTAACGGTTGGAGAGCTCCGGGTGTCTTGACAGTTTCCCCTTTATGGAATTGACAAATATCACATTCGGTGACAAAGGTGATGATATCCTTCTTCATACCTTCCCAAAAAAAAGAGCGGGGAGCATGAACATAGGTATTTTGGAAGCCCCACTGACCTACAAGAGAAGAAGAATGAAACTCATTTAAGATCCTTGGATTGAGTGTTGAATCCGGATACAAAACCAAGAGATCCTTATATTTGAGTATATTGGCTTGCCAAGGTCGGTGTGAGGACTAGTATCAGTTTGAAGCCGCTGAATTATCTGGGAGATAGTGGGATGGGAGAGCCATTCACGCTGAACTTCATCAATCCAATGAGGGATTGGTAAGTATATAGAAAATATGGAACGCTCATCTTCATATTTTATGGACAACACATCTACCACAACATTATATTTTCCTTTCTTATAGATGATCTGATAATCATAGCCCAACATTTTGGTTAGCCAATTATTTTGTTCTGGGGATGACAACCTCTGCTCAAGAAAATACTTGAGACTACGGTGATCGGTTTGATCTGAAAAACACACCCAAATAGATATGGTCGCCAAGTGTTCACAACATGGATAATGGACATCATTTCCTTTTCATATGTATATTTTCCCAAATTGCGACCACTCAAAGCCTGGCTAGTGAAAGAAAGAGGTCGACTGTCTTGGGTGAGAACTCCACCAATGCCAGTGCATGAGGCATCCGATTCGACAACAAAAGTTTTGTTAAATTCAGGGACTGCAAATACAGGGGTAGTACACATTTCATGCTTCAAATCTAGGAAGTCCTGCTTTACTGCAGTGGTCCACTGAAATGCATTCTTCTTAAGAAGATTCGTCAATGGATGAGAAGTTTTTCCATAATGGTGGAAAATTTTCCTGTAATATCTAGTGAGGCCAAGGAAAACTCAAAAGATTTGCAAGGTCTTAGGACGTGGACAATATTGCATAGCTTGAATCTTGTTGGGGTCCACGCATACTCAATCACGACTAGCAATGTGTCCCAAATATTCGACCTCACTTGCCCCAAAGGAACACTTGGACTTTTTGACAAACAATTGATGGTATCGTAACAATTGGAGTAATTTGTCCACATGTTGAAGATGGGAATCCCAAGTGTGGTTGTAAATAAGAATGTCATCAAAGAAAACATGAACAAAATTTCGAAGGTATGGCTTCAAGATTTTATTCATGAGACTTTGGAAGGTAGAGGGAGCATTGCAAAGCCCAAAAGGCATTACCAAGAACTCATAATGGCCTTCATGAGTTCTGAAAGAGTCTTCAGAATATCCTCTTCCTTCATCCGAATTTGGTGATAATCGGAGTGAAGATCTAATTGGGTGAAAAAACAAGCACCCTAGAGCTCATCCAACAAATCATCAATTAAAGGAATGGAAAATTTATCCTTAATGGTCAATTTATTAAGGGCGTGAAAATATGGACACATGCGCCAAGAACATTCTTTCTTTAGGACCATTACAACCGGGGATGAGTATGGGCTCGTACTTGGGCGAATTACCCCGACTTCCAATAATTCCTGCACTATTTTTTTTGTTTCATTTTTTTGAGAAAAGGGATACCTATAGGGGCGTACATTGGGCGTTGACTATTAGGAAGGAGAGGGATGTTGTGATCATGCTCACCTCGACATGGGGGTAATTCTGTGGGTGTCTCAAAAACCTGATGGTGCTTGTCCAGGACGAGTTGCAGGTTGGGATGGATTTCTGAGGATGATGGCTCTTGTACCTGGATGGAATTAAATTGGTAAATAACCACATGATGACCTTTCTTCAAGAGTTTCTCCATTTTGTGAGAGATGATAATTTATGGGGACCTAGCATGCAAGCCACATAAAGTATAGGTGTGAGCCTCTTGAGTAAATTGTATATATAATTCCTCATAATCCATGATAATCGGTCCCAGAGTGCGTAGCCATTCAACACCCAAAACAATATCACAACCACCCATGGAAATGGAAAACATGTGATTCTTTAGGGTATAATCACCCATTTGTAGTTTGACATTCTCATAGTGATCCCCACATTTCATTGTACCACCATTAGCTATGAGAATTTGAAAATTCAAAATTGGTCAAATAAAAAAATTGGCATCCTCAGCGACCCAACGATGAATAAAATTATGGGTGTTGCCACTATCAATTAACACTACTACCGACCGATGTTTGATGTAGCATTTGATCTTTAATGTCTGCGGAGCATAAATACTAGCAAGGGCTTGGAGAGATATGGCAGGTTCTCCCAGTTCCACAGGAGGTGCAATGGTTTACGAGAGGAGCAGAGTGGGCTCAGTATCCTCTGGCTCGGGGGCCTCATCTAACATTCGGTCCTTTGACCCATAAATATGGAAGAACTCTTGTTCACGACATTTATGTCCTGGCACATATTTTTCATCAAATTAATAACAAAGCCTTTGTTTCCTACGTTCTTCCATTTCTGTTGGAGACACTTTTTGAACCTTCAAGGTTTGAGTGGGAGCAGTGGTAGCCCATGGACAAGGACGGTCAAGGAATGGAGGATGAAAGGGTTTGGACTGAAGAATGGTCTCAACTTCTAAAGCTATTTTTCAATCCTACAACCAAGTAATAGGATGATGCATGGAAACATGAGCACATATTGCCTCCTTTAAACCACTTATGAAAAATTCAAGACATAATTCATCAAATAAGCCCTCAGTTCTGATAAGCAACTATTCAAATGCTGCAATAAAATAGATGACCGACATTGTTTGTTTCAACTTGGTGAGACACCCCAAATAATGATATTCCTGATCAAAACATGCACAAAAAACTTTGGTGAACATTTTCTAATTGGGATGGCCTGGATATCATTTCTTATGCCACTTCCACCATTACCAGTGTTCTTGATATAAGTATAGAATGTCTACATGGAGTTTGGTCTCATCAACCTTAATATTATGGAGGGAGAAGTAGTGTTCCAGTTGGGAGACCACCCAGCTGGGTCAAATCCATCAAATTCATGCATCTCCACTTTTGGAAGCTTATTCCAAGAGTTGTGAGAACCCCAAAGAGAGTGGGAATGATGAGTATTCTCATAATGAGGAGAATGAGGGGCTTCACAGTGGTTCTCTATTTTCTTATCCTTGTCAAGCAATCCAATATGTTGGGTAATGGCGTTCAAGTTGGTCTTGATGTCATCCATGTTTGAAAAGTGCTTCTCGAGTTGGCTAAGGTCCCCCAGGGTCTGTTTGATCTCAGAGACATTGTGATGTAGTTTTTTTACCTTATTGTCCTATTCTTCAGCAGTCTGAGAGTGGGTGGACGTAGTGCCCATTGTGAAAACTTAAGGAGAGTGCTACCACAATTTTCAGCATGAGATAAGAAGTGTGATGGACTAAGTTGCAAATAAGGGAGTCGGAAAGGATATCGGGTACAAAAAAAAAATCTTAAAATTGATAGGGATCACTGCGACCAGGGAAAAAAAAGGAAGCCAATGGGATAGGCTGTAAACAAGGGGTAAGAGGGTGAGGTTCACAAAAAGGATGAAAAATGATAGGTATCACTGCGATCAGGGACAAAATAGAAAGCCAATGGGATAGGTCTCAAATAAGGTTGTTTTCAATCTCATACTTTTTTTTTACTCCTGCGGAGTTATACTCCGAGCTGAATAATTTTGCAGTGTCAAAATATCCAAATTCTCAACAAGAAGAAAGATGTAGGAATTTCACAACCATAATGCAAAAGGCTAGGTTACGTGACAATGGATCTTGTTTGTGCTCTTTCGACATTGTTATTTTTTTGTTTTGTGTCTTTCCCAAGGGTTACAATTTGTTTCAGGGTACCTATAGACAAGGGTTTTCCCTATGCTATAACACTTTGATATACGTGAGGGGTCAATAGTAGTACTTGACCCAATATCTCAGGGCACCAACTAAGGAGGCTCGACAGTACCCTTAGTCATACTACCCGACTACCCAGGTACTAGAGAGTATCTTCTCGAGTGTTGTTCTTAGTGACACTATAGAAGTCAGGCGACCTATCGATTGAGCTAGGCGGGTTCCAGGATGCCTAGGGCCATTCTGTGCAGAGGTGTTGTCTGATGCGCCACCACTCGAAGGGGTACCAATAGGGGTTACAAGGGTAGCTAACAAGTGTGTGCTTGAAAACCACTTGTATTTCCTGCGTTTATGCTTCCCCAAACACATATTTTTGCGCTAAATGGCAACTATATGTGGTTTATCGACGCTGGAAAACGTCGCTACCCTAGGAAAAATATTCTCCCACACTTCCTGCCCAGAAAAGTGCTTTGATACCACTTGTATTATAATTGGAACAATTAACAAAACAAACAAGTATACTACACAAGTAACATGAACATCAAATATAGAGAAGAAATATAATATTGATACCACATAAAGCTTAGTTCACTTGCCTCTTCGAGGGGGCAACATCCAAATGAGCAGAGCTCTCTTACAATAATTCTCAACAACTTACAATGGAGAGATGCATTCTTTAAATACAGTTCACAACCAAAAATATCATGGGCCAATACTAAGGGCCAATACCATGTGTTATCCATAACTAATTTATAACATTCCACTAGCCAACCTCCTAACTACTTGTGGTACCGATAATAATGAGGGTTGACCACTTATTACAATTACAACTAACTAATGACTAACTACAAAGGGGTTAGGGACAGATCCTAACAAATGACGACCCTTCTAGTAGCCATATATTTACCTTCAACTCTCTTTGCCGCATTGAAATCCTTATCCAAGGATTTAGGCTGAAAGAGACATCCCATGTTGAGTGTTCCCACTTAATACACCCATAAATAGATCCATCAATTTATCCTCTAGGATATCCTTCTCTTTAAGACTCAACTTCTGAAATGGTTGAATGGACTTGTAAATGAACCTTTTTCCTCGAGGTTTATCAATTAACTAAAAAAGGGTATCGCTCAAACTATACCATAATATGCTACTAGTTCTTTAGTAAAGATGAACTAAGAGACAATGGTGTCCTTTTGCATCCACAAAGCCATTTGTGTCACAAAAAATGATCAAGTTTTAATATAAATATGTGATCATTATCTTTTGTAAAGTTTACGCTTTGTGTAAATCGAAATGGATAGAGATAGATGAAGGAGGCTTAGGCTTGTGTGTGGGGGGAAGCCTTCATAGTAGAAGGATTTATAGAAAATTGCACCGATGAAACCAAGGGTTGAGAATTATGCCTAAAAGAGTATGGAGTCGAATCATGCCCATGAAATTGCACAATATTGCCATCATTCTATCCAACCAAGGACATCTTGGGAGAAGGTTATAATCAACCTCAACATCTAGGACAAAGAACTAAGTCAAAACAGTTTTGGATACAAGTGTTGATACCAAGTCCACTACCTCGACAAGCTTGGTTTCATATTTTTTGAATACTTGGATTTGTTGAATCCCTTATGACACTTATGATGGCAATTTTGAATTGTCTCCATAAGTAATTTTGGAAGTTGTTTTTTAGAAGTCGTCATCAAAAAAACCTTTTAGCAATAGTTCAAAACCATTGTGAAAATTACCTTTAACAGTGACTTCTGGAAAATCACTGCCAAAACTCACCCTTTAAATACAATTATAATTACATTTAAAAGCACTCTGATGAATACGGTTATAACCAAAGTTAAAAGCACTCCGATAATTTTTTTTTAAGGATGATTATTGGCCACTATGAAAAACACTTTTGGCAAGGTTTCATAAACCATTGCTAAACGATTTTGTTTTGTTAACTACAATATTTTTAGGGGAAACTTTTTTAGTGATAGATATGCATAACAATACCCAAAATGCTAATTTTAGTGACTATATAAAGATTTATAATATTGGCTATATAATCATATATATGGTTAACTATATGGCTTTTAAAGCGGATTATATTGTTGACTAAGCGCTTTTGAATCTAACATTTTTGAAGTTGGAAAACATTAAAACATAATGTCCAAATGTTTGAATATATGCATTTTTAACTCCATACAAAGTTGTGAAACCACAAAAATACACAAGACATGTGATGTATCTACTTGAGCATTGCATAAAGTCTTTTATCACTTTTATTCAAAACATGTTATCTATTTGTATTCATTTTTTAATTAATAATTATTCACCTTATAAAATCATATCAATCTTTTAATGAGTGATCGATATATAAGTCATTCCATTGACACTCCCTTAATGTTATACTGACATTAGTAATAGTAATATAACGTGGAGTAATCAATGTTTGGGTTTTTTTCTACCAATAAAAGTATTTCGATGTTTGTATTGCCTTTTAAAATTCATTTGCATCTCCTACCTGCCATACATCTCTTCATATTGTAGATGACATGGAGAATGTATAAGATGTATTGGATGCACTCACTAATGTTCTAGTATTGAGTGGAACACAAACATGGAACACTATTTGAGATCAAATAATTTGGCATGACTTTGAAGACGACTTGAGATTACACATAGGTTGGCATTCCTTCGTTTGATTCATGAAAAATATGAAATGAGTGTGATACTTGAACTTGACATTCTTAATCTTTTTTCTAGGAAAGAAAGCAACATAGAACATCAGTTTTTGCATTCAGGTCCTAATCATTATTTATTATTAGTTCCCATCGAAGGCTTAAAGGGATTATAGTAATCGATCCATTGTTGACTTCATAATAGTTTTCTCTTTGACTATATATATTTCCATATCTTTAATGTTCGACATAGAAAACTCAAATTTTTTTTTTATATAATAATAAAAACTCAAAATTTTGTTTTTTATATAATAAAAAAAACTTATTCT
>SNQJ01S0225317.1:0-14703 GCA_010110895.2 Picea sitchensis
CGCGGGAAGATGCTTTGTGGAGTAAGAAGACCATGCTTAATTGTGGAATAATGAGATGAAGGAGAATTAATTTTTTAGTGAAAATATCCTACGCTGATTAGACGCATGTTTCATTTTCGATTGAGTATGTGAATGCATAATTCCTCAGTTAGAGTTATATGGCCATGAAGTTGGGAGACCCCAGGTTTGGGTAATGGACCAAAGTTTGTTTGATGGGTAATGGTATGAGTTATGATATATTTTCCGAATGTGTATTCTATATGGATTGTACATGTCATGCAATTTTGGTGGTATGTAGAGAATCCACCATAACTCCTGTGGTTTTGAAAGTTCTGGCCTCATGAAGTTGGAGGACCCTCATATAATACAATGCAGAAGCCCCAAGGTCAAAGTAATCAAAGTGGTTTAAGAGATTTTAAAAGGTAAATAATAGAAATTGAAGTGATGAGTGTAGTATAAATCAAAGTGAATACAAAATAAATAATTTCAATAATAAATGTAATGGAGGAAATTAGAAGTGGACCCAACCCTAAAATATAAGGAAAGTGGGCCAAGTGACCTATAAGATGTTTTAAGGAAGCTACTTGGAGGTATAAATAAGAGGAAAGGCTCTCTCATTTGAATTACACTTGAACATATTTATCTACTTATAGTTGTCAAAGGTAAAAAAATGATATCTAAGCTGAAATTACGAGGAAAGTGAAGAAAAGAGGCGAAATGCAAGGAAGGATAAATTCTTTTGATGGTGCTTTCTAAGGTATGTTGTTACAAGTCATCTCACTATTTTTGCTTTATAACATTTTTTTCTATAATGATTCTGAATCGAGAAATTGCTATTAAAGTGCAAAAACATATCCTGGCAGTATCTGTGGTAAAATTTCATCTTGTGGATTATTGTATTTTTGGGAGTTACACTTTGTGGAAAATAGGGTTTGTGGTTAGTCCTGAAACTAGTCAAAATCGGGTGTTTGAATTAAAAAGTATGCTTATTCATAATATATCAAATTTAGTGAGACCAAATGTATTTTTTATGGTATAGTCTATAGTATTATTTATAACATTTTCACATCAATTCCATCAAATATTTTTTTGAGACACTTGTCTACCAAATTAAGCTCTCTAGAATAAGCTAGAATTGACAAGGTATGCCATTTTTGCTATAACTCCTTTATGAGAGGGTTTCAAGTAGTGAAACTTGGAGGAATTGTATACAACACACTAAATAAAATTGTATATCAGTTTCATATATTTATAAATTATGAGTTCAAATTTATCATTACTTCAGTTAGGGTTGTTGACTAATCCAAAACTAGGTAGGTGAAACTAAATAAAAAGTTTGATGAAAATGCTAGTCTCTTGTTTTTAAGTTAAAGGAAGTTTTCTTAGGGAATGTGATCATATACACGGGTCTATTCTGAGGAGAACAAATCAGATTTGGATGATGAAATTTATGAGGGCTTTGGTTGAGGTACATGTTGACTATATGGTTGAGATAGTAATTGATGAGTTGGCCCATACATAGAAGTGTATAGTTGATGATGTTGGTACATATTGATGAGTCACATAGTTGATGAGTAGTTGAAACATGATTGGTATATACTTGGTACATGGTTGGATGTGCTGTAGTCTGAGTTGATTATAGGTTGGTGCATGGTTGATGCACTTGTTTATAAATACAGGTTGATTACAGGTTGGTGCATAGTTGATACACTGGTTTATAGTCTGAGTTGATTATAGGTTGGTGCATGGTTGATGCACTTATTTATAATACAGGTTGATTACAAGTTAATTACAGGTTGACGTACAAGTTGATCCATGGTTGATACATGGTACATGTTGATTACAGGTTGTTTCATGGTTGATGCCCTTGTTTATAGTATAGGTTGATTATAGGTTGGTGCATGGTTGATGCACTTGTTTATGTT
Organism: Picea sitchensis; assembly: GCA_010110895.2. Lineage (NCBI taxonomy): Eukaryota > Viridiplantae > Streptophyta > Pinopsida > Pinales > Pinaceae > Picea > Picea sitchensis. The sequence goes on from SNQJ01S0225317.1 coordinate 1,926, forward strand.
ACAATTTTGATTCTGAGTTTGGTGCATGGTTGATGCACTTGTTTATGTTATATATTGATTGCAGGTTGGAGCTTGGTTGATGCACTTGTTTATGAATTACGGAGTTGATTACGAGGTTGGTGCATGGTTAATGCACTTGCTTATGATACAGGAGTTGATTACGAGGTTGGTGCATGGTTGATGCACTTGCTTATCGTATATGACTTGATTACAAGTTGGTGCATAGTTGATACACTTGTTTAAGGTCTGAGTTGATTACAAGTTGAGGTATAGGTTGATGCATGGTTGATGCACTTGTTTATGAAATTTTTAAGTTGATTACTGAGTTGGTGCATGGTTGATGCACTTGTTTATGTATAGGTTGATGCATGGTTCAGGTTATTGGTAAATGTTTTTTTGGTGTAGGTTGATTTGTACAAGTTTATAGAGGTATATCTTATGGTGATAGTGTGATAGTGGTTCCATCATTCTACTTCTGCTTAGGGGGTGGTAGAGGGCCAGGGCAAGGATAGGTGGTTGTAGCCACTTTACAGTTGTAGCTAGAGAACATATGAGGGAGTTGCCCAGCCTCCCTTATAGTTGTAGCCATAGAATTGGGGGTTGGAGATTCCCTTAGGTTGTAGCTTTGTGAGAAACTAGGGGGTTGGGCCCTCCTTCGATTCTGTTGGAAAACAAAGGAATTGGTTTCTTCAATGAATGTAATTCTTCAAGGCATATAGAAAAACCATTGCATGGTTTCTCCCAATTGGGTTTCCACATAAAACAGTGCTCTTTGTGTATGTGTATGATTGTTCATTTGTTCATTTCTTGTTACTACTGCGGTTATTGGATGATAATGCTTCATTGATATAACACTTGGATTATATGGTTAAAGGGATTAAATTGCTCTATTAGTGATTCACCTCTTATTAATCAACACATATGATCAACACAACCCAACATTGAATAGGTAGTTGCCTTAGCCTTTGACCCCCTGTTTCAATTGTTTTGGGCTCTCTAGGAGTTTTTGTCCCTGTGGGGAGTTATTTCTCAAGAATGGTGGCTTAGATCCCTTCTTCCTCAGATCCACCTTGAATTTATTTTTGTCTTCCCAAGCTTTTGGAAAGTAGTTGGCCTTGCTCCTCTTGATCATATGAGGCATTTATATGCTCTCATATGATCTCCTCAATGTATTGGTATCATCATATTGTATTTTCTTGATGAAAGGATGGAAATCCACTCAAATACCTTTGAATCTTAATTGTCTCATCTTGATGAAAGAGACATATTTTAGCAGTTCTAGAAACCTTCTCTCATATTCATCTATTGTCATACTCCATGTTAAGCCTAATATTGGCTCATTGCATAATTGGGAATATTATATTAGTAATGTTATTTTATTGTATGTAGGCTTTAGGCCATTGGTTGTAATTATACCTCCTAATGCCCTATATATACCAAGGAGACATTTTCATTTTAAGATCATCTTATTGCTTGAACATTTAAATTGGGTAAAAGGAGTTTCCCCTTGAAGAGGCTTATTATCTAAAATTATCTCTTTTTAGAGGCGTTATTTTTTAAAGAGTTTTTCTATACTATATTGATATTTGGTTCTTAACATATATAGTATCAAAGCTCAAGGAACGGGAACGACACATATAGAGACACCTTGGAATTTTCACTATAATGTTTTTCTACAATGTTTTGAAGGTCTAGATTTGAGGATATTTAGTAGACAAATCAAGGTACGTTAGGTTAAAAATTAAGCTCACAGGTATATACTTTGGAGATATAGCTTGTACAAGATAGGGTTGGAATCATCACAGGCCCGAGTCATTGAGGAATTTTTTCTATAAAAACATTTTGTAATGTTTGAGACCACAATCACAGGGGTTATTTACAAAAATTAGTAAGGTATCATTGGTAAAAGTTTTAAGCTTATGGGTCATATTAAATTTGTATATACATATATGTAAGATAGAATCTAACTAGTCCCTGACTAGTCTCAAGGCGATGTTCGGTAAAAAATCATAACTTCTTACTAGAGTATCCAAATTGAGAGTGGAATGGTTTCATTGGATTGTGAATGGTCACAGTGGCCATTTCTAATTAGAGTTTTAAAATTTTTATATCAATTATTTTGGTAGTGGGGTACACTATACAAGTGAGATCTCTTGGAAGGCCAAAAATGGTAAGTTATTGGGAAAGTTCGCGTAAATTCCATGGCACAATCCAATGTTGATCAAACCTATGGAATTGTAGAGAGAAATATCAGAGAACTATATAAAATAAATTTTCATACCCAGAAGGGCCGGCTTATGGGAGATACAATAGGGAAATGTGTCTATGAAACCACCTCAAAATCAAGGTTCAAAGTGATACTTGGACAACAATACCCATAGGAAAAGGGAACTTCTACACTAAATAAGCCTCGAGAAAATCCTACTTGGACTCTTGATGAAGGTGAATAAATGCCTAGGGATATAAATGAACTACAAAGAATATGGATTCAATGGAAGCTAAGTTGGATACTAATATGGATTCAATGGAAGCTAAGTTGGATACTAAGATGGATGGTTAAAAGGGGAGATCATGGAAGTATTGAGAAAAATTTCATATGGAAGACACACGAAGTGAAAATGCATCCCATGGAAATTCATGATGAGGGTCACAAAAGGAAGATAAATCAAGAATGGAGAAACTCCAACTTTGGTTTTGAAGACCAGGATGTTCCTAAGATTTATATGAGGAGGTTTGATGGAAAGGACTTAATCACATATATACTTAGGATGGAACAATTCTTTGATCTCATAATGTGCCACATACACAAAAAGGGTATGAATTGCTTCTTTGTATTTAGAACCTAATCAATTTGTATGGTATTGATAGCTTTGTTCTTGAAAATCACTCATCACTTGGAAAATTTTCATGGAATAAATGATAGCACACTATGAGGATACAAGACAATACATTCTTTAGCCAATTGATAAATCTTTGGAATTTCTCAATGTGTTCAGTTACCGAACACATTGAACTTCCAAAGATTGTGAATATAAAGGTAGCGATATTCTAGATGAGCACTTGATTGATGTATTCATAGAACTTTTAAAGGATAACATTCAACATGAGGTTAAACTTTGGGAACCCAAATCATTGGAGAATGCATTTAAGGTGGCAAAGAAATGTTGAAAGTAAAAATATGGCTATGGCTACTAGAAGGACCAATCCTAACATCTATAGAGAACAATGCTCGATCTTCTAAAACACCTCAACCTACAAAGGTTGACACCTCAACAATTGGAGGAAAAGAAAAGCAAAGGTTTATGCTTTGTTGTGACAACAAGTACAATAAAGGGATGTAAGTGTGGTGAGAAGAATTATTCTACATATATTGTGAGGAAGAGAAGAAGAACAGAACCATCTCAGATGAAAATGTGAAGCAATTTCATTGAAGAGTTGACTCACGATATCATGTAATGCATTGGCACAGAATTGGCACTCCTCAAACCCTCAAGATTTGAGAGGATACATCAAAAATAAAAAGGTAATAGTCCTAATTGATTACACTTGATTACTCATAATTTCATTCCTATAAGTGTAAAGCTCTCAATTGCTTTGTATATCCAACCCCATAGTTTCAAGTAATGATTGTAGATGGAGGGAACTATCAATTTTGTAGAATGCAATAATATCAATCTTACTATGGGGAATATGTAATGAATAGTCAATGAGTTGCTATACCCATGGGTGGTCTTGAGATGTTGTACTAGGAATCCAATGGTTTAATCATTAGGAACAATGGCTTTTAATTTTCAAGAACTTTTCATGAGAATTTTTCATTGGAAGGAAAAGAAATTGGAGTTAAAAAGAATCCGCAGGGAAACCGATAAGGTGATAAGCTCTAATGTCATGAACAAAATTATTGAAAAAAGGGGGGCATCAATCGTTGTGCACAACTATGCTCACTAGATGTATTTCAAACATCTAAAACCATCTATTCTAAAGATCTCCAAAGTATCATTGATAAGCATTCAAAGTGCTCTGAAGATATTCCCAAGGTCTTCCTTACTCGAAATCTTGATCATAGAAATTCACCTAATTCACAGGGGTGTTCCTCCTAACATCAGGACATATTGATACCCTTATACCTAGAAGAGTGGAATTGAGCTTATGGTTGAAGAAATGTTTGAGGATTGCATTATTAAACCTAGACAAAGTTCTTACTATACACCGATTGGTAATGGTATTCAAGAAAGATAGCTCATGGTATGTGTCAGTTATAGGGAGCTCAATAATATCACTATTAAGATAAGTTTCCCATTCTTGTCATTTATTGAATTGTTGGATGAACTACATGGAGCAATCTATTTCTGAAATTGGATCTCCATTCAAGGTATCATTAGATTAGAATGAAGGAAGAAGATATCCCAAAACAACATTCGAACTCATGAAGGCCATTATGAATTTTGGTGATGCATTTGTGCCACAAATGCACCTTCCATTCAAGGGTTGATGAATTCCATTTCAAGCCCTTCCTTCAAAAATTTGTGTTTGTATTTTTTGATGATATATAATCTATAGAAAGTCTTGGGAGGATCATGTGTGACATGTTGTGAGGTGCTACAACTACTAAAGGAGCAACAACTATATGCCAAAACCATCCAAATGTTTCTTTGGGTAAGGAGGTAGATTATTTGGGTCATATTGTATCTCATAGGGTTTTCAAGGTAGACCCTAACAAGATTAAGGCCATGATGGACTAGTGAATTCCCAAAAATTGAGAAGAATCTTAGAGGATTTTGGGTTTGTCAGGTTACTACATAGGATTTTGTTGAACTATGGAAGAATAGCATCACCTTTAATGGAACTAACTAATAAGGATGCATTTTTCCTTAGCGGACTCAAAGGCATTAAAAGCTTTTGAACAACTTAAAGAGGTGATGTGTAAATATGCTATCTTGACGAAGTAGACTTCACAAAATCTCTGGTAGTAGACGTGCCTGGAAATGGAATTGGTGCATTTTTAATGCAGTAAGGAAGGCCCCTAGCTTTTGATCCTGTCTTGACCACTCCAAGGGAAAGGACTTACACACAAAGCCCATTTATGAGAAATAAATGATGGAAATACTACATCCATTGAAGAAATGGCATCCCTACCTAATGGAGGTAGTCACTTCAAGGTCAAAGCAGAGATCATGATAGTCTTAAATACTTCTTGGAACAAAGACTATCTTGAAGAACAACAAAAATGGGTAACCAAGATATTGGGTTATGATTTGAAATGTCGTCTATAAAAAGGGGAGAAAAATGTTGTTGTAGATGCACTCTCTCAATAAGGATGAAGATGTTGAGGCCTTTCTCTGTGCTAACTTTCGATCATCAACCTGATTGGATAATAGAAACAAGGGATGATGAATGGAAGAATGATGAAAAGAAAAGTGTGGACTCTCATTCAAAGGTTGTTTGTAGGATTCCGGTGCATAGGATACATTTACATGGAAAAATGATTCACTATGGTACAAAGATTGCTTATATTTGTTAAGAACTCCAAGCTCAAACAAAAGGTACTGTTAAGATTTCACACCTCTCTAGTAGGAGGGCACTTTCGGGATTTTTGAAAATATACCATAGAGTCAAGAAGCATTATTTTTTTGGGATGGTTTAAAATTGATGTTCAAAGGTTTTGGCGAGAATGTTTGGTTTCCAACAAAATAAGGTGGAAACAATTAAGACCCCAAGTCTTTAAAAAACCATTAGCCATCCCAAATTGACCACGGGAGGAGGATTTTCATGGATTTCATCCGGGGTTACCAAAGTCTAAAGGAAAGAGTGTCGTGATGGTGACTATTAATAGGCCCGACCAAGTACACACACACTTTTGTGCACTCTCTCATCCCTTCAAAACCTAGTACGGTTGCCACCCGCATTCATGGAAACTGAGTTCAAAGCTGCCCAGCAAAGATTATTGTAAGTGGCGAAGTCCCATAGATCTTGGACATTTTGGAAAGAATTATTTTTCTTGTTTGGGTGCTCGAATTGTCCATAACTCATCCTATCATCCTCAATCTGATTAAACAATATAGTGAAAAAAATATGCGGAAGGATACCTTCGTTGCTTTGTCTTTGATAAACAAACACAATGGTTCAAATGGTTACCCATATGGCGAGAATGGTGGTATAACACTTCCTTTCATACTACAACAAAATGACACCATTTATGGCACTTTATGGATACCACCCTCCTTCATCACTTCTTCTCTAAAATAAAATTATAAAAGGTTCAAGCAATGGAAGATCATTGAGAATCAACAACATGTTCTCCAAATCTTGAGGACAACTGACCATGGCACATATAATCGCATGAAACAACAAGCGGATAAAACATGTAGTGAAAGAAGTTTTGGGTAGAGTTGTTTCCAAGACTACAACCATACAAACAGATGTCCCTCAAAGCCAAGAAGGATAATAGAATTATTACCAAAATTACTATGGTCCTTATAGGTGTTTACCGAATTTGGTAATATGGCATACAAATTGGGTTGCATGCATCTTCACGCGAGTACCCTAGTTTTCCATGTTTCATGCTTAAAGAAGGTTATAGAAGCGACATGATCCCAGTTCAAACTATATTGCTAGAACTTGAAGGAAGGGAAAAATCATATTGGAACTGAAGCCATCACTGACACAGAGCTACCGGTGAGGAATAGATCATTTCAGAATATCTCATTAAATGGAGAAACCTTCTGCGGCTGAAGATTCTGGGAAGATGAATCTTTTATCTGAGGAAGAATCGGTGAGTACTCCAGTACAGACATTTGTATCAAGGGGGAGGGCATGTTAAAGACCCACAGCCTTGGCTCATTACCCCTTAATTGGGTCATATTATAGTAGTAATGTTATTTTATTTGTATAGGCTTTAGGCCATTAGTTGTAATTATGCTCCTGTCTCTATATATACCAAGGAGAAATTTTCAATTTGAATCATCTTGTACTTGAACATTTAAGTGGGGTAAAGGAGGTTTGCCCCCTCAAAGAGGCTTATTATCTAAAAATTATCTCTTTTCAAGGCCTTGAGTACTTTTTAAGTTTTTTTCTATGCTATATTGATGTTGGTTCTTAACACTCCCAAGCTTGAGTTCAAAGAACTCTTTCATTTTCTTGTCATAATATCTCTTAGTCCAAGTCTTTCTTCTCAAAATACTTCTTGAATTCCCTCCAAGTAACACTTTCTCTTTAATGTGTTGCACACACTCGAAAGAATCCCACCACATGGATTCATTTCCATTGATGAATTAGAAATTCTACCTTACGCATGAGAAGAATAATAATTATGCATTTGAAAATATTTCTCATGCCCAACAAACATGTCTTTGCATCTTCACATTCTTCTTGTGTTCACCATCAAATGTAGGAGGTTTTGATTTTGTTCATTTCTCCTCATAGCTCATCCACCCTAGATCCCTTATGCTTCTTGATAGGGGATGGACTTGAGATGTTGTGTTAACTCTCTTATTGGAATGCCTTTCGAAATGATGGTGGTGATGTCTGCTAACACTTATGGATTTTATTTTCTCATCGGAAGGCCTGTGACTTCTTGATTTGCTTGATCCACTCTCCATATCCAATTTATTTTTCTATTATGTTTAAAGCTCTATAATAACTTCATGTTGAATTCATCCTATTGCTCATTGAAACATCATAATCCTTTCATTATCATCTTTATGTCTTTGGACATCCTTAATGTAAATTTTTAATGCTCTCTTCCATATTCATGTTTTCATTCCTTTCATCTCCATGTCCATTGGAGTTTCTTCCTTCAATCTTGAAATGGACATCCATCCCTCTAACCTCATCCTCCTGAATGTAAATCCCCTCTACCTATTCCATTCCTTTGGAATCTATGTTGATATTGATTTGATCTAGTTGTTGTTAATTTTGCAAAATGTGTAGCCATCGAAGCTTATCAGGCTAACAATTCAACGATTCGAGAGAATTATGAACTATTTTGGTTCAATATATATATCGGATCTTTCTTACGATTCCTAAGAAAATTGAATACTTGGGATCAATTTTATGGGTGTATCAATGAATTCCCTTTAAGAGACCTTTCTAATGCAACATACTCCATGCTCAATTCCAAGTCTTGAACATAAAATTATGGTCATTTGAAAATTTCCATTAACTTTTCTGCTCATTTTGTTTTAGAGCTTGGCACAACTCTGCGTTGTAATATGCATTTTTACTCCTACTCCTTTGTAATTTTCATAGGATCTCAATTGGGTTTCCTCATATACATATTAAGGAAACTTTGTCCAAGTTTCAACTCTTTTTGGGTTCTTGGAGGCTAGTTCTGACATGTTGAAGTTCTAGTCCAATATACCATATTGTAACTCATATCCTACAGGTTCCTTATTTTCCATATTAAACACTTTTAACATGCCCATAAATTTAATTGAACTTTCTGGGATTGTCTTCTATGGCTCAATATATTTCCATTGGCTTCTCCTGTGCCTCAATCTAGTGCAGATGACTATGCCTCTTTGAAGTTAGTGGGATCTTAGGTACCCTTTCTTGTTTGAGTTGTAACTTTCTCATAAAAGCTTCATTTTATTGAACAATTTACACCATTGGAAAGCTCTCTCTGACTCTTTTATTTCAGTACCAAAGACAATAAACCTCTATCTTGTGGTTTTTGAGTTTCTAAAATTCTCTTAAGACCCTCAAAAATGCACTGCAAAAAAATGACATTCAAATGATATAAAGCGTCCTTGAGAAAATCACTAGTTTTTTTGTTGTTGTTCACCCTTCAAACAACTGCGCACAAATTTCAACTTGTAAAACCATATTCACCATGCATAGAAACAACATAGGGTAAATCATTCTTCACACACTTCAAAATCACTGTATCACTTCTGTGCACCAATAGCTGCGCGCTACTTTTGTGTAGATAGCCAATATCTCGCCTACGGTTTGGTTCTTGCACTATTTCTTGTTGCACATGGTTTTTTGTATCACGTGTTGATATTCACAACACGCAGTTTTTTGTATCGTCTTTGCACCATGCCATGAAGTTTGGTACATCTCCCGCTGGCACCACTAACTAAAGCGTCACTTGCTGACAACATATACCCACATAGCGTGTGCACGAACAAAATTCCTATGTGCTCTGCCAACACTACTCACACCACGAGTGTCATTATTATGTGTGTTCACACCACGCAATGTAAATTTATCGTGTGGTCCTATACACCAACATTTTCCATCTCTTGTGTGATATTTAAAATTACTTGCACTAACATTTTAGCGGCGGCAAAATTTAGCGTGCATGCGCACATAACAATTTCCATCTTGGAACCAATTTAAGCGTACACTTGCACTAACATTTTTCATACGATTGCCCAATTTTACATATCATAATATTTTCCTTTAGCGTAGTTATTTTCCCAGGTGCACCCATACGTACACACTCATTTTTGTGCATCAATTCCTTGTGAATTATGTTGTAGAAATTAGAGACTTTTCTAACTTTTCCCCAATTTACCATACATGATACGCAACCACTAAATTTGTTCAATTTCATCATGATAACACCAATTCAACTTATGAAACAACAAATCATTATGGGTTGACATTTACGGAACAAATTTTTAAAATCAATTCACAATTGAGAATTTAATTACTAAATTTTATCCTTCTGTCATGGCTTCACTGGCAGCTTCAAATTTGACCCATTCGTCTGAATTTGCTAGAACATATATTAAATGGGGAATATCTCATCACTTCTTTGAATTTCTCCCTTTTCTCATGAATTTAATAACATAAATTGGGGTTTTTTCCCAATTCTCCACCACCATGGTTACTTTTTTACCATGGACGCTCTACAAACGAAATTTGGCCACCTCAAAATAAATATTCTATGACATTTCAATTCAACTTTCTTGGCCCATCCGAGTGTTGAAAACTTAGGCTCTAATACCAATTTGTAACATCACCATCCACCATGCGAGAGCCCCCATACCCTTTGTGAGGAAGAACTCTTCTTGTTCTCTGCGGAACATACTATAACATACCTAGTATCCAATGAGCGATGCCATAACTTTTTCGAACCGCATGCAATTAAGATACATACACATAGAACTCTGCAAAATCATTATATATAAAAAATGAACATACAAATATATCTATAAATGCAGATTCACATTGAAATAACATTAAACATATACGTAGCATATGTGGAAATACCCATAAAAATAAACTTACCGTTATAGCACATATGATAACCCATAAAAATGAGCACGTAAATAACAATGTGACATGTAAATTTATCCACAATTTCCACTTATCTTGGTAGAATGTCACCAACTTCGTGTAGACCTTCCATGAACCTCCGACCTTAGACCACACTATTCATCATATCAACAGTTAAAGAGTCGCGAGCTAGGACTAAACTCCACACGGGTAAAGGGATTCTAACTAGGCTAAAGGATCATAGACGGCAGGGAAAGACTTCATCACGGGTGCCAACTCAAAATAACAGCCTATAGTCCCTCATTCCTCACATGCATTACCCACCCAGGAAGTCTTCCCCTTCTTTTCTCAACAGTCCCTTGGCTGCCTCACTTCCCTTCCAGAGTTACCATCAACATGATAGATAGGAAGTCTCCGAGCCTTGTAGTTGCAATTGGAACTTTGGGAATTGAATTCCCAACAATTCTCTCACTCGAGAATTGCTCACGCAGAACCTGACAACTCACCTCTTCAATATCCCATGGGCGACAACCCACTTCTTCAATCCCCTAGCTCCCAAGATAACCATCTACACCCTCACAAAATGGCCATGGATGCAGGTTTAGGTATAGTCATGAATTCTGAAGAATGGCGGAGTGTGTGAGTGAAAATGGTCATGAGTCATGGCTGAATGATAATTGAATGATCGAATATTGTTGGAAAAAATTATAGGAAATGAACCAAGTCCCAAAATATGTATGTGCGTCCCCAACTTGACACTTGTCATGTTGGCTGACTACTGGCCCACTTGTCCCCAACTTTATAACTTAGGATAAAATAATTATCCATACTTTATATTTAAGAAATATTAATATAATATTTTTGGTAAGCTGCTAACAGCCCTTTCCTTAACTTAACTCCTTCCCTTTCCCTAACTAATGAAGTTTAATCCCCCATTTCTTTTATCGTGTTTGGTCTGCGTGCAACAATGTATTTATATTAATTATGAGACATGTATACAAAAATAATTAGCACATGCCTTTAACATCTAGGCTCTTGACCTAATCAAAACATAAACATCTAGCCCAGGATATCTGGCTCACTAGCCTATAAAACATACCATATACACAAGGGCTCGTTGGACCCTGTCGCACTCACTTAAAGGAATAACATTCTGTGGTATCACCGGAATGTGCACGCTATCGCATTTCACTCGCGGTACATCACCGAGCACTATGCCATGAAATGTGCATACAAAAATCATATCAAACAACTCACTAACTTAATCACATTTTCATTTACATTAAATTTGGGTTCGACCTTAGGGATATTACGTTATGAAATTTCATATTCTAAATGATATTCTAGATATTAAACATGTATCTAGATACAAGTCTTCCAAACATGTTGCAGTAGAACAGACTTTTTACTAAAGCAATAGTTGAATTCATGTTACATGACAGTAAAAGGTTCATTAAAAAATAGTTTAAAGGAAGGGAAACAACACTTTGTATACATTTCCAATTTGCATCCAAATAAGACAAGAAGATATATGAAATTTGAAAGAGCTGTCATCTCACCAAAGTTATATTCGCAGGAGTAGGAAACTTAAGCAGGTTGTGCTTCAAGGTCCAACTACAATCATTATGCTTGATCCCCCAAAACTAAGCCCTTTTACATTAAAAAATCTATCTATTTATCCCTTTTCCCCAAGAGAATAGGACCACATATCTTAGCTTTAAACTTTAAGTTTATCTTTACATCACAATTAGACTCTCTATATACAACTTCCCTTGTTATTGCTTAATTAAAACTATAAACATTTTTTGAATTGAGTGGAAGTGTTAGTTCATAATATTCTTCTTAATTCAACCTCAAAATACATTATTTTTATCAAAGGATAACTACTTATTACAAGTGGAAACAATGCCTCTAACTAGACCTAAACAAAGTCATATTAGTACTGCAACTAGAGCATTTTTATAGTTGAAGTAGAACAAGCTCACAGAAATATGTCTTCATAATTTTTTGTTGTCTTTCAATTTTGCATGGATGCCCATGTACACCAAAAACTTGATACCAACCTTGAACACTAAACAAAACTCACCCATAATTTGGTGAATTTCGAGGGAAAATGACCTCAAATGTATCTTTGATTCTATCAAACCGTGATACCTATGTAAACATGAAGAGAGGTTTTTTTTGCATGGGATTTTTATCAAGAAAAAACTCTTTCTTTTTTCACAAATTCACCTCAAGTTGTTTAGAAGGTGCACCAAAAGACAATGACAAAAACAAGAAAAATAAAGCATTTCATGAATTTCTGGGAAAATGGCCTAAAAGGTCTCTTTGATTCTCCAAAATTGTGATATTTGTGTAAACTATGAGAGAGGTTTTTGGGCTGAGATCATTGAAACAAAACCTCTTTCCATTTTCCACAAATTCATCTCCAACTGTTTAGAAGGCACATTGAAATCCAATGACTAAAGCGAGGGAAAAGCGAGTTTTTTCTCTCGGAAAATTTAGACCCAGCCTTGAGGATTTTATTTTGTAACTTTGATACTTCTTTTTG
>SNQJ01S0225321.1:0-10646 GCA_010110895.2 Picea sitchensis
GGGGGAGTGAGAGAATTGAGTCTTTTAATAATTAAAAAGAAATTAATTTTGGAGAACCAGAGGCATGTGTGACACTTGGACGGCGGAGACTGTTAGAGGGTTAGTGCACTTCTGAATTCTGTGAAATTTCAGACAAGGACGTGCTAGGAGGGCACACCATCTGAAGTCATTAACTCAAGGAAGAATCCTCAAGGTTGTTGAACACCTTGAAGGAAGAACTGTGTAGAGGAGGGCACAGGACAAACAAATGTTTTGAGAATTCTGTGAGGCTTTGCCAGGAGGGCATTGAGAAAATGCATAGGATGCATTGAGTAAGTGCATAGAGTGCACAGAAGGAACTTTATTCTGAGTTCAGAGAGAGGAGAAGTGTCAAGGAGGATGACACTCACAGAGTTGTTAAATACTCTGTCGACTCAGTAAGGAGTGCTTGAATGGGATGCTTCCAAGAGGGCACTAATCTCCATTTGAAGGAGAAGGCAAGGGTCAAATCCCTTAGAGGTTTGAGCAGGAAAATCTCAGGATGGATAACACAGTTGTGTATAGGGACCCTGCAAGGAGTGTAGAGGTCAAGAAACCTTTTGAGGTTTTAGAGTGAACAACGCTCAAGAGGGCAGAGTTTTCAGTAATGCAGGCGAGACCAAAGGTCGTGGACTTGCAGGATAAAGAACAAAGGTTTCAGCCTTTGAAGCATTCAAAATCTTCCAAGGCTCAGAGAGAGTGCGTGCTCAGAAAGGAGTAACCATGAGCCATTGGATCGGTACTGAGAGGAGAAGATCTGGACCATTGAATCTACATCCAGGCTTCACAGGAGGAGAGAGCGCAAGGAAGATAGAGCTGAACCATCAGATCTAGCGCAAAGGATCGATAGCCGTCGGATCCAGGAGAAGATGTGAGGGTTTTAAATCCCTGGGAAGTTGCATAGAAGGGTATAACGGATGGCTGAAACTTCGGGGAGAAGTGTCGATTTACCGTGAGCCGTCAGATCCAGAAAAGGTGCACGATGTTTAACCCTCATAACAGTAGAAGGAAAAGGACTCGTTAAGTCCTGAAAGCATCGGGACCGTCCATTTTGGAGGACAGGTGGCAGAGATCTGGATCATCTCGTGAATTCATCTATCGGGAGCAGGGAGGCGGATTTCTTTACACTACAAATCCTCGAGTCATGAGATCACGATTCAACCTGAACCATCAATCGAGGAGGAAGGAGAGCCGTGAGATTTGGCGCCTCACTACCTCGTGTATCAGGGTCTTAGAGGGTGAAGGAGTTGCACCTTGATCGTTAAGGTCGCGAATTGTCGAGCACTAAGGGCTCAGGCAAACACGTGTCACATCCGTTAGGTGGGGACCGCATGGTTGATAGGTGGCGTAGTAACAATGCCTAGAGAAAAGTGGAAGTGGGTGACAGGTGGTGGACACAAGTCATTTTGGAAGGAGTCAACCCATCGCTAACTTATCGTTCTTTGGGGTTTCACAAAGGAGGAGAACGAGGGCTCAACACTCCAACTCACAAACTCGCGATTTGCGAGTAGTGCTAAGCACTTGGCCCTAGCTGGTGGTTATGTGTGGAAGGTGCTAACAAGGAGGATCCATACCTGTATCACATTCTCGAGTATCGGCATTTGGAGAAAGAGGAGTCGAGGATCTTCGACTCACGAACGCGCGAGTTGGGAGTTGTGAAAGGCGCTTGCGCTAAGGCCCAATTGTGGTCACATGGAGATGTAAGGCTCGTGCCTGGTGTTAAGCTGCATAGGGTGGGTCTTTACGAAGGACCTGTGGATCGATATGTGAGGTTGCAATTGGGATCTGAGGGAGCCACTTCAACTCGAGGAGAATAAAGAACGATCCTGTGCAGATCTCGGCCCGAGGGCAGGGGGTCTACGTTAGTGTGGTATCAGAGCTTTGAGTTTGTCTTTATATTACAGGCAGAGGAAAAGGAAGAAAAAGTGTTGGAGCTCTATGATGATTGTTGCAAGGTGTGTAACAGTCAATAGACAGTCAGGAGGACTGTAGGAGATGATGGAAGTGCTCTTAGTTGCAGAGTGACAACAACAAGTTTTCTAGGAGGGAAGACAGGAATAGGGAGATGGCTACTGAAGGCCATGGATGCAGTGGAAATAAGAACCGCCAGCAGCAAAGAAAAGATGAGATGGATAAAGAGCGTGCTGAGATAAGTGTGAGAATGCAAGAGCTTGCACCGTGGGTGCAATAGAATGCAAAGACACATTGGGTGTATGAATGGCCTCTGAGGAGGAAAGAAAAGTGGCTAGTCAATAAATTGTTAGCCAAAGGACAGTGAAGGCTATTGAGGAGGTGGTTGAGGTATGTGGAAAGCCTTAGAGACGTAGAGGAAGTGGTTCATATGTGTGAACTAGAGGCTAGGAGAAATCTCATTGATGAAGAAGAGAGATCAAGCAGAGATCTCATAGACTGCCAAGTGGGTAGAGATGGACTTTCAAATTGCTAGGTGGGCAATAGAAAGAGATCAAGTGAAGGTCTCGTATGCTGCCAGGAGGGCGGTGCTGAAAGTTCAAGTTTCCAGGAGGGCAATAAGATGATATCATTGGAGGATCTCATAGACTTCTAGGAGGGAAGAGAGGAAATCCCATATTTCCAGGTGGGAAAGGGAGAGTAGATGAGATTGACTGAAAGTATCATGAACTCAGAGGTGAGTTCAGATCAGCGAGAGGAACTGATAGAGAACGAAGATCAGAAGAGCGTTCTGATGATTGGAGGGATAAGAGTATTCCTACTAAGCAGTCAAGTGGAGGTTGATGCACAAGATGAAGGTGGAATAGAGGAAGAAGGACAACCAACAGAAACTGCCATGAAGGAAGAATTAGGGAAAACATCAGGAGACACCCTAGCAGAAGGAGAAGAAGATGAGAATTTAGAAGAATGGCTCAAAAATTTAAGCCAAGTAGCTAAAACAAAGACACCTATAGCACTGGAAGCTATAGCAGAAGAAGAGCATGCAGATAAGATGCTCACTCCTTGGGAGAAGGAGCTAGAAATGTTAGAAAATTGGCTAAACCATCCAGAGCCAATAGATGACTACCATGAGCAGACAGTCATACAGATGTTAGCAGAGGATAATTCTGAGGAATCGCTTAGAAATTTCAGCCAGGGAGTTGAACATATGATGACTGCAGTGCTGAGGTTTGCAGCAAGAGATGACACAAAATTCCAGTCTGGGAAGAAGTTGGAGAAAGTTGGAGATGCACCAGCAGGAGAACTGGCAAAAGCAAAGCTGTCAGAAGGGGAAGCTGAGAAGAGATTCAGTGAGAAGACTACATAACTGAATTTTGTAGCATATTGGCAAGCTGAGGCCACAGAGGAATAAAATAGCATGGGGGATCTAGTTGATCTGCCCACTGATAAGGATGAAGAAGTGCAGCTGAGGAGACTGCATAAAGAGAGCCAACCACTAGATCGGTTGGAAGAGGTGATTGAGGGAATCAAAAGGATGATGTCAAGGTCAGTAGTGGAAACTTCCAGTGAGGAGGAACTGTGCAAAGAAGAACTTGCCATAGCAGCAGGGCAACAGATGCAGCAACAACATCGAAGCGATGGAGCAGAGGGACAGCTCCAAAGAACTGTTTGGGATCCAGGGGGATTTCGATAGCCATGCTGGAAAGCTCATGAGAAGGAGCTCATGAATTTTTCGCAGTAGAGGAGTATGATGCAGGAGCATTGCTCCATGCCAGCTATGCACTAGCCAGCCAGCACATCAAGTGCGTATTCAAGGGAGAGGAGAGGTGCAACCCTCTCACTTTCAAATTTCAAATTTCAAATTTGAATTTAATTGTATTAAATGATTGTAAGGCTGGTAGAGCCAACACCATGCTTGTACGTAGGTTGTAGTTAGTTGGCCTCTTAATGTTTTGTAAGGCTAAGATCTAGATCCGATTTAGACTAGACATCCATTCAATGTAATTCATTGTAATTAATGAGAGTTGGTGAGGATGGAGGGAAGAGCTCAAGGAGCCCCCTTTTGTAAAAAAATATCCTTTGTATCTATAGGATTAGTCAAGAGAGTTGATGAGTCGAGAGAGTCTGTAGAGAGGTGGAGAAGAACATAAGATAGAGATAGGAGAGAAGGGTCGAGACTCTGTTGCAGTCCGAGCTCGAACACATTGTAATTAGACATTGATGTTAATACAAAGCAGTTTTTCCTGAATATTGTTGTTCATGTGTTATTAAGTTCATGAATGAATGCCTTTATGTGTTTATGATATACTGTAGATGTATGTTAGATGTGAATTTGCAGGGATAGATAGCTTTCACTATCTATTCAGAGTTCTTTGATTCCAGGTCTGGTTCTTTATGGCTTCATGGAAGAGGTTGCATGACAGAACACTGTGGGTTCTGTAAGCCAGTGCATAGAGTGCACTTGTGAATTTTGCGGAATTTCAAATGAAGACGTGCCAGGAGGGTGCACCAGTTGAAGTCATTAACTCAAGGAAGAATCCTCAAGATTGCTAAACACCTTGAAGGAAGAACTGTGCAAAGGAGGGCACAGGACAGACAAAATTTCTGAGAATTCTATGAGGCTCTGCTAGGAGGGCATTGAGAAAATGCATAGGATGCATTGAACAAGTGCATAGAGTGCACAAAAGGAACTCTATTCTGAGTTCAGAGAGAGGAGAAGTGTCGAGGAGGAAGACACTCACAGATTCGTTAAATACTCTGTCGATTCAGTAAGGAGTGCTTGAACGAGAGGCTGCCAAGAGGGCACCAATCTCCATTTGAAGGAGAAGGCAAGGGTGGAATCTCTTAGAGGTTCGAGCATGAAAATCTTAGGACGGGTAACACAGTTGTGTGCAGGGACCCTATAAGGAGTGCAGAGGTCAAGAAACCTTTTGAGGTTTCAGAGTGAACAATGCTTAGGAGGGCAGAGTTTTCAGTAATGCAGGTGAGACCAAAGGTCGTGGACTCACAGGATAAAGAACAATGATTTTAGCCTTTGAAGCATTCAAAATCTTCCAAGGCTCGGAGAGAGCGTGTGCTCAGGAAGGAGCAACCGCGAGCTGTTGGATCGGTACTAAGAGGAGAAGATTTGGACCATTGAATCTACGTCCAGGCTTCACAGGAGGAGAGAGTGCAAGGAGGATAGATCTGAACCGTCAGATCTAGCACAGAGGACTAATAGCCGTCGGATCCAGGAGAAGGTGCGAGGGTTTTAAATCCCTGGGAAGCCGCATAGAAGGGTAAAATGGAAGACAGAAACTTCAGGGAGAAGTGTCGAGTTTTCGTGAGCCGTCGGATCTAGAAAAGGTGTGTGAGGTTTAACCCTCATAACAGCAGAAGGAAGAGGATTTTTCAAGTCCCGAAAACATCAGGACTGTCCATTTTGGAGGACAGGTGGCAGAGATCTGGATCATCTCACGAATTCGAGTATTGCAAGTGGGGAGGCAGAGTTCTTTACACTACAAACCCCTGAGTCGCGAGATTGCGATTCAACTTGACCTGTCGATCGAGGAGGAAGGAGAGACATGATATTTTGTGCCTCACTACCTCGTGTATCAAGGTTTCATAGGGTGAAGGAGTTGCACCTTGATCGCTAAGGTCGCGAATTGCTGAGCACCGAGGGGTCGGGCGAACACATGTCACGTGCGTTAGGTGGGGACCGCGTGGTTGACAGGTGGCATAGTAACAACGCCCATAGAAAAGTGGAAGTGGGTGACAGGTGGTGGACACACGTCATCTAGGAAGGAGTCAACCCATCGCTGACTTATCATGCTTCGGGGTTTCGCAAAGGAGGAGCACGAGGGCTCAACACTCCAACTCGCGAACTCACGAGTTGCGAGTAGTGCTAAGCACTTGGCCCTAGCCGGTGGTTATGTGTGGAAGGCGCTAACAAGGAGGAGCCATACCCGTATCACATTCTTGGGTATCGACGTTTGGAGAAAGAGGAGCCAAGGATCTTCGACTCACGAACTCGCGAGTTGCGAGTTGCGAAAGGTGCTTGTGCTAAGGCCCGGTTGTGGTCGCATGGAGATGTAAGGCTCGCACCTGGTGTTAAGTTTCACAAGGTGGGTCTTCACGAAGGACCTGTGGATCGATACATGAGGTTCCAATTGGGATCTGAGGGAGCCGCTTCGGCTTGAGGAGAATAAAGAACGATCTTGTGTGGATCTCGGCCCGAGGGCAGGGGGTCTACGTCATTTTGTTGGTCATACAACTACAACTGTGCACATAAATCAAGGATGAGATTTGGCACAAAAATTGAGGTGCATTTGGCACAAAAATTGATGTGTGTCGTTGTTGTAATAAATCCATACATAGTACTGTAACATACATAATTTTGGCATAGATTTCGAAGCATGATTTTTTGAGTGAGAAGGTTGTACAACCAAATAGAAACTCAAGAAAAAAAATCGAGGGAGTTTGACACAACTTTCTAGGTGGTGGGAACAATACTCGAAATACGTTGAGTGCATTTAATTGGTTGAAAAGTACTACTGCAATTTCCAAAATTATTGTTTATGAGCTCATAATAAAATTTCTCATTTGGACCGGTTTCCCCTTCGGGTTTTTTCCAGAATCCAGGGGCATTGCCTAGAAACCTATGTGTCAAATGTGTGATTGAATATTTGTCTATAGTTCATTCTTTGCTGCAAATTTTCAGTTCTTAGTCATTTGTATTTCTGCTCATAATTCCATTTGAATGCTTGGGGGTTTAACATGGAATAATGGTGAATAATTATTGGATACTAAAATCTAGTTGTTGACTAAGTGTTTGACAACATTTCAACAAAATTGTTAAATTGTAGATATCAGTTGCTAAAATTACACAATATAGGTGGATTAGAGGTTTTCTAGGACATTGGATCCATATATGCATTCAAAACTGCAATTTGAGCAATGGAAAATTGTAATTTCACCAACAATTACATCGTTGGATTCCGGTGATAATTGCCCAGAAAAATCCAAAAAGTCAAATGTTTAGAATTGTCCATCTTAAATTCTTGGAAGTTGTTAAGAGAGTTTCTATATATATATTTTTTCTAACTGGAACAGAGGTTTATATTGATTTAAAAGGTTAATTTCACTGAAGCTAGCAACAATTGCATTTTGTGGATTCATTGAACTTCCACAAAACTGGGCATATTTCTAAGTAGACATCTAAAGAAAAAAAATATCCCTCCATACATGAATTCCAAGTGTTTCTTATAGTAACCTGCTGAACAAACATGCCCCTTCACCACTGACCGCAAATACTACTTACCATAACACTTATCTAGCCTCCTCCAAGGTTCCAATAGGCCCACCAAGATAGCATTGATATTACTACTAGAAAACAAACCTAACATCCCCCAAACCAAACTACTCTACTAGAAAACAAACCCAACATCCCCCAAACTAGGCCATACGGGAGAATGCAGCTTGCCCACTCGCGACATCCTTCCAAAGTCTCATCCAATTGTAATTCAATGGAGATTGCAATATGGAATTGATGTTAATTAATGATCACTAACAAAATGATCTAAGGTGTGCAATAGTTGATAACCCCATTTTTATTAGAGTTCCATAGTTTAAGGACGAGGCAAACTTTTCCCATTTGTCCACCACGCCATTCAATTTCATCTTGATGTGATAAAGGGAGACCTGATCAAAGTGTGTTAGAGCTTGTTTGATTTGAGAGATGATGGATTTAAGCTTATTCCTTCTTGAATTTGATTCAGAAATCATTGCTTTGATGATCAACAATGAATCCCCATAGACAAAGAAGGTCCCAAGGCTATTTTCTTTAGCTATGGAGAGCCCACACCATAACAAGTAAGCCTTGGATAGATTATTTGACATGTTCCCTATCCCCCAGGCATAATGAACGATCTTATTTCCACTAGGATCATGAAGACACCCCCCTCCCCTCGCACTTGTTGCCCCTAAAAAGAGTTCCCATATCTTCAACAATGTCAAGTAATAGGAATATGTTTGACAATAATATATATTTTGACTTTGATAGCACAACCTCCAAGCGATTAGTCCATCAAAGATGATTGCATGTCGTTATATTATAAAATCATATAGATATATAATTTTTTGAGGTATAATTTAAGTCGCATTTTGCCTTCATAGGCTAATGATCTGTCAACTACATATCAAATAAACCATTAATTAACTTCATTTAAATATATATTTAGAAGGTGTAGTTGAAATTTCTTTTTACTTTCATAAACGTGAGCATTTTTTCCATCTTGAATAGGGCTATGACTAAGTACCTAATGTACAAGAACAAGATAAATAACATGGAAGACAAGATGCCTCCCATAATTGCTTCAAACTCCATCCAAAACCAAATGTAACTCAAACAGGGATGGCTTAAAGATGCCAAGTCTTGGCTAAAACATTGGGGAATAAAGGAAGATGTCATTTTATAAAATAATGATAATATTAAAAATATTATTACTTCTAAATTTAAGGAAAAATTGTGATGCAATAAAGATTTAAAAGATAAAAAAAAATTAAGATACTATAAAGAGATGATTAACCCTAATCTAAAAGATAAAAAATATATCTCTATTTTAATTAACATAAAAAAGGAAAATAAATACTTATACTAAATTAAATTATAAAAAACATCTTTCAATATAATCACAAATAAAATAAAATAAAATAATATATATATATTTATCGGAGGTTGTTGAGAGAGTTTCCATATCTCCAACAATGCATAGAAATAAGAATAAATTTGACAATAATATATAGTTTGACTTCGATAACGCGGCCTCGAAACGAGTGACTATGCCCCCACCAAAGTTGAGTGCACGTTGTTATGTTATAAAATCATATAAATATTTAAGTTGCTGTTTGCCTTCACAAGATAACGACTTATTAACTACAATAATTGCATAATAAGTGAACCGTAAATTAAATCATTTAAATATATATTTAGATTACAATCATTTAAATATATATTTTAGAAGGTGTAGTTGAAATTGCGTTTTGTTTTCATATGCTCCATGTGAAATTAATGCTTTGTCAATAGGGAATGGAGCAACTATGACTCCCCCATATAACTTCTAGATGCGTTTCGTTTTCTTTCCATATGACCTCGCTGATTTATCAAATTTTTTATTTTTATTTTATTAATTTTTTTTATTATAGATCAGAAAATAAATAAAACTAGGTAAAGAAATTATTTATAATATTTATAATCGTTGTTTTTGTTTTGATATAATTAATAATTTGAATAACAAAAAATCTAAATCCCAACCAAACTCCGATGAAAATAGAGTTGACATGAAATAGCAAGTGGAGCTAGATACTTTTTTAATCTATACATTTCATGGTATGTTAATATATGCATTCCTTATTTCCTTTGGTTAATTAAATGGTATAGAAATTTATATTTTATGTATTTATTATATTATATGTTAATATATTTATTTTAGTAGTTGAGAAGAGTTTTATCTTTTCTATTTAGATTTTATTTTGAGATATTATTTTGTTAAATAATATGTTGAGTTTTTAATAAATATATTGTTATTATATAATATGTTGAGTTTTTAATAAATATATTGTTATTATGATTTTCAACTTTGTTGTTTACTTGACATTGTGTCTTAAAATATTTAAGAGTTACATTAAGTATTATTCTCAAAATAATTCTAAAAATAAGAAGATATATTACTTGGAAAAAAAGAATTACTATATCACATCTTAGACCGAAACAACATTACAAATCAAAATATTAAACTTTTTTTTAATATTTTATTTTCCTTTATGTAAAAGCCACACCCTCCCTAAAAGTAAAATGTGTCCTTATAACTTGTAAAACACTTGTGAAGAAGTTCCTTTTTTCATTTTTTTTTTTTAAGGTGAAAAAACTTATCATTACTCAGTGATCTGATCCATTGACGGTGAGTGTAACCATCATTAGTTATTATTTGCAAATGCAAGCTAACTTGTCGTTGTCATTCAAGGAAAACCACTCCACTTGAAATAACCCACTAATGGTTCATAAGGGGACAATATTTCACTCCTGTCAAATGTCCCTGAGTCTTGGATCATTAACATGTTTCCTTATGTTCAAGGAAGATGAGCTCTTAGCCAATCAAAATCTGTTTTAGGTCTCAACCTAGACAGTATCCACAAGAAAGCCAATGTCCCATGTGGTAATCATCAAGGCTACTTTTAACAGAGTCATATACTTCTAAGTAACATTTAAACTTAATCACATACATGAAATCAAATACTATCCCTGGTTACAATTTAATCTCTTTCCCATAAAATTGCAAAGAAAATCCTATTAATTCTTTTTTTTTTTTCCATAAAAACTTCATGCTCTTAAAAAATTAAGTTTATTCGATTTCCTAATCATTTATCTTGTTAGTTTTTCTCTCATATATATTATACTCCGCCTAATTGTCATCTCATGTGATTATCTAGTTTATTGTGCCAAGTAAATAATTGTGTTGAAGGTATGTATATAGGGACAACTTTTTCCCAAAACCTGTCAACCTAGAAAAACATGTTGTCCAAACCACTTTGTATCTATACACCTCTAGATGCCAAGCATTTCACACTCCATAGGTGTTATCGGATAAATCGGTAGGTGCGGACACTAACTGATCTCCCTAGATCCACCTAGATCTAGAACAAAACACACCAGAACATGACGCTTTCCTTAAGTTTTAAAT
>SNQJ01S0225322.1:0-14702 GCA_010110895.2 Picea sitchensis
ATTATTTTTGGTAGTGATGATGAGAGGTTAAGCTAGAAATTTGAAAAGGATATGCAGAAAGAATTTGAAATGTCGTTACTTGGAGAACTATCCTTCTTTTTGGGACTTCAGATACATTAAAGAAACCAATGAATTTTTATTTCTCAAACCAAGTATATCAGAGAAATGCTAAAGAGGTTCGGAATGGAGATTGCAAACCAGTTATCACTCCCACGAAAACCAGTTGCAAATTGAGAAAATATGATGATTCAAAGTCTACAGATCAAAGACAATACAGGTCAATGATTGACAACCTACTATATGTGACAACATTCATACTATATTTAATGTAGGCATTTGGATAGGTGGCACGATTTCAAGCAGCACCAAAGGAGTCAAATGTATTAGAAGTAAAGATGATTTTCAAATATATCAAAGGAACAAAAGAGTTTGGATTATGGTATCCAAAAGGAAAGGATCTATCACTTATTGCCTACACAGATGCAGATTGGGCAGGTTTTATTGATGACCGACGAAACACCAATGGAGTAATGTTCTACTTGGGTGAGTGTTTAGTATCATGTCTAAGCAAGAAAGAATCATCAGTATCTTTATCTATAGCCAAGGAATATTATATTGCAACAACATCATGTTGTACATAGGTTCTTTGGATGAAACAAACTCTGGAAGATATACAGGTTGAGTATGATGAGCCCATTCCAATCTATTGTGATAATACAAGCGCCATCAATATCTCAAAGAACCCAGTGATGCACTTCAAGATGAAGCACATTCTAATCAAGTATCACTTTCTATGGGAGCAGGTTGCAGAAAAGAACATTAGAGTTGAGTATGTGGGCACAAAAGAACAAGTGGTAGACATCTTTACAAAACCACTTCCACAGCAAGCAGAGTTGAGTATGGGCACAAAGTTAGTGGTAGACATCTTTACAAACCACTTCCACAAGAAGCCTTTGAGTATATTCTACATTTAGAGTTATTTATACCCAAAATGAATGCTTTGAATGCTTAGCTTATATGTCTTATATGTACATGAGGAATCACCATATAAATAGGAGACAATTCAAATGTGGGAGTAGACCCAGAAAGATACCTTGCCATCGAAGGACAAGGGGGGAGATTCATCGATGCAGTAAAGGATGAGAGGTAATGGTTCTAGGTGGAGCTATGGTCACAAAGCATGTGACAGAGGCATTGTTTTAGGGGGAGAAATGGTCACAAGATGCAGAGGACAGAAGCATGATTCCATGGGGAGAATGAGGGATATGAATTCAATATTGCATGACATAATTTCTGCCAACAGAGTACTCCATCAATGCCAAGGGGAGATTGTTGATTAAGGTTGGTTTTCATTGATGTCAACCCTGAAGAAAGCCTCCTGCTAGCTCAAAGGTTTCGGTAATGGACCCAAGTTTTTGATGCAAATATGACCTTACTATTGTCTTTCATGGTTTATAATAAGTAGCAATGGATGAAATCCAAAGTGATCCCCTTATGAAGCAAAGCTCCCACGGGAAGACACTTTGTGGAAAGAGTTATCCCAGAAGTATATATATAGAGTAGCATGCTTATTTCAGGAATAATGAGATGAACGTACCAATGATGAGTCATTGAAATCCATCCATATGGATAAGCCCTTGTCATTCCATTTCCGTATGTGGTGTTGATTAACCGAATGAGGGGGGGGCAACTCAATTGTTACCGTTTTAAACAATTATGCTTCTTTAAATATTTACAAGGCACTCCATGATAATCACAATAATACAGGGAAATAAACAATGGTACATCTAACATCGGTCGATATATGAGAAACACAGAGACAAATATTTCCCAAGGAAACCCATACATGGTAAACTCCTCTTTTATATGATAAGTACTATTTATATTCTTTACATTATCATACATATGAGCACCAACTCATTGTGAGGATACAACCTCTATTTCATAAGTCAAGAACTTGTCGAGTACTAACTGCTTTTCTCTATAACCCACTAAAGCACCAACTCCCCGTTTCCTCTAGCAACTAACTAGAAGAAAGCACCAACTCCCTAGTTTCTCTAGCACCAACTAGAAGGGAAGCACCAACTCCCCATGTTCAAGCACCTACTTGAACCCTCTCGAGGACAACAATCCTCCTAGCACCTCCCAACCACCCCTCGGTGATTATGAATATGAAATACACCAAACTTATTTCGCTGATATAGTGTTCTAAACAGCCACTGGCCCCATCATTCTACAAGATTTTATACTCACCAAACTTCCTCAATCGCCTTCCATGCAACTGTAGCCCATTCTGCTCTTCTCTTTTATGCTCGCTTGCCATGTCCATTCACACAATTCTTCTTCTCGTCGCATTCACCGGCCGCACTGATCCTTCTTCATGTATGAATCACCTTCAACCACAACATCCACAACAACCCCTGTAGCAACAATGACAACCCAATCTCTTCTCTATACCATGTATTTATAGCTCCTATGCACCTTTTGCATGAAATCTTCTTCTCTCTCTTGCATCCTCTCCACCCCAATATCCTCCACATCTCAAGTGCTCTTCCTGATAATCATGGTAATTCCTCAGCTTTTTTGGCGGTTATCCCCATTCGTTCATCATCATTGTGTGTTATGTTGAGATTCCTTAGTCTGTCTTGCAATTGAGACTCTTCTTCTTCTATATCATAGTCGAGCTAATCCTTTATGTTTCGGCCATAATTTCAATGCCTAATTGCTGATCCCTCTAAGAATCAGTTTCACCGGATGAAGTTTGAGACTCTTCATCTCCTCCTGGCGATCGCCACGTAGGTTGTCTCTTCTTCAATTCTCCGGCAGACCATCATCGGTTTCTAGCGCTATTAATCGTAGGGAGAAATATTAGCCTGGATTATGCTCAAATTCACCCAGACCACATTGGTCTTCCAGGATCTTGTATTCATTTCGGCATTTCAAGATTCGGGATAATTTGATGATTCAGACTAAGTGTCTCGACACCCTGGCCACAATCCCCGTGGAGCTTTGGTTTCTGCCTTTTCCTCCATCTCTACCGATGTGACCATATCGCGGACCATACAACCTTATTCAACAACCGCATTTGTAATTCGTGTTTCACCGAATAATCTCCGGTGGTTATGTTTTGTTCTCTATAAGTCATGATTCGGGCGAAACTACAAAATGAGTTGGATCAATGGTTCGTAATCTTGGCATAATGGTCCATATTATCCCGAAGTTCAGATCTCAAATTCCCCGTGATGGAGGGTCTTGCTACCCAAGTTGTGATAAGCTGCTTAGAGATGGAGCTTAGATCGACGGCTTCAATGCCTGGTGATCCTGACGTGTTCCGATCTTTCGCCAAGCATCCTCGTGATCTCGCTATTCCTTAGATGGATTTTCTCGTCACTCCAAGTCATGATAGGAAGTAGGACTGAGATGGTGGAGTCGGATCAATCCGGGCTCAGGAACAAACCTTGATCCCATCTACTAAGATAGTTTCGCACTTCTTGTATCGCAATTCGAGGTTAGGGTCCCCGCCCTTTGACTTTCCAACAACTACATGACCACCTCACGGTCCCATGATTCATGTATTCTAGATCTTTATCTTGATTCAACTGCTCGATCATATCACGGATTTTCATATCGCTGATTTCGACATTCTCCTTGTTGCAAAAGGTTTTGACACTCCAACTTCTATTCGGGAACTGAAGTAGCTTCAAACTCTCAAATGGAGTTGGACCACCGCTTTCAATTGCACCTGTAAAGAATGTGTAGGTTCTTCCCGATCCAACGATGGTTGACCGCCTCTGATCTAACGCCATATCCTCCTCTTTTTCATGTTCCTCCTATCTGTATTTATATCTGATGGTCATTGGGAATTTTGAATGGATCCAACTATCAATGTCGTATTTTCCGCTGAAGCTACGATTCCTCCTTACTTCTGTGAAAATTTGGCACAAAGTCCCTACCTTTGATCTACCTAAGATCCTAAGTACGCTATCTCTTGAGCTTTGGCAATGAGTTAACTCATCCCTGGTGCACACCTAATGAATTGTATACATCATACATCCCTCCTTACCACGTTGTTCCCTGCTCCATCAATGCACACATTGTTCTTGCCATCAATGAAAAGTACACACCGCCTCAGAAACATGCTAACAATTCCTCCCCTTGCATTGATGGGAAACGCTGCACCCCTGCTGTTCTCCCCCTTTGACATCAATTTCAGAGAAAAGACGCCCTCCCCGAAGCTATTGCATTAATTTTAGAGGTATCGACATGTAACCAATACATGACTCTAATAGGGGATGGACTCTTATATGTGAGACAAGATGACACCCAACTTCTATCTCAGATATTCAAACGATGTCTTGGATAGGGGATTAGTAAAGAGGTTCCAATTTGTTCCTCAGAGTGGGAATGTAATGGACCCCAACTGACAGGACCGCCTCGTGGAAATGCCATGTTTCATGGAATATGCTTGGTCTTGGAGGAAGGCAAGATTTTGGACACACCCATGGCACTAGTGTTATCATTAATACCGAATTGGGATCGGTGCGCTTTACTTTGCACCTCCAAGTATACAAGTGTTTGAATCATCCATAATACCCAAGTGCAACAAGTAGCAACAAGAATGTAATCGGCCCATTTTATTGATAAAGAAATGGAACCTTGATTTTGACTAATCCATGATACTAAAGAGTCACCCAAAAAATGTTCTCCAATCGTGCTTTTTCTCCATCAACACACATTGACCAATCGCATCCTAATAAGGGCCATCTAAAGATTTTGATTGATACCACGTAATTCATAAGTCATTGTTTCTTTCAAATAATCAATATCCTTTTGACAACTTGTAAATGACTCTATTTAGTGCCTCATATCTTCCTGTACCATCTCCTACAACATGCATTATGTTCAAGGAAGAGTTTGATGTACAAATACAAGCCTATCATCGATCGACATGACCTTGATCAACATCGTTCTGAGTGATTTGAGATGGAATGGAATGGAAGGAGGAATGGATGGAATGGACGGAAGGAGGAATGGAAGATGAAAGGAGGATGGAGGAATGGATGGAATGGAGGACGGAGGAAGGATGGAGGAGGACGGATGGATGGAATGGAATGGACGATGGAATGGAATGGAATGGAAAGATGGATGGAATGGATGGACGGATGGATGGATGGAGGATGGATGGAATGGAGGAAGGGACGGATGGAATGGAATGGACGGACGGACGGGATGGATGGACGGAATGGAGGATGGATGGATGGAATGGAGGATGGAATGGATGGACAGATGGAAGGATGGAGGAATGGAGGAATGGATGGAGGAATGGATGGAGGAATGGATGGAGGAATGGATGGATGGAAATGGATGGATGGAATGGAATGGAATGGATGGATGGATGGATGGATGGAATGGATGGAAAGGATGGATGGATGGATGGAATGGAATGGACGGAGGAGGAATGGAATGGATGGACATGGATGGATGGAATGGAATGGAAATGGATGGATGGAATGGATGGAGGATGGAGGGGATGGATGGACCGGACGGGGTGAATCATTTGTTACCGCTCTTAAACAATTATGCTTCTTTGTAAAATCTCGAAAGGAACTCAATGATGATCACATTAATGTACGGAAATAAACAATGGAACATTCAACACCAAGCATATACAGGAAGTTCATAGAGATGAGTATTTCCCAAGGAAACCTATACCTGGTAAACTCTTTTATTTATAAGGATAGTATTAGTTTACATTCTTTATACATTACTATACATATAAGGAGTACCAACTCACTGTAGAGGTTAACTTCATTTTGTAAGATGAAACTTTGTCGAGAGCACCAACTCTCTGCTTTTATCTAGCACCCACTAGAAGGAAGCACAACTCCCTCGTTTAGCACCAACTGGTTGGAAGCACCAACTCCCAGTTTAAGTACCCACTTTGAACCCTCCGAGACACCACCTCCCACCTCCCAACCACCCCGGATTATGAATATGAAATAATGAAACATATTACAGTGACATAGTGTTCAGTTAAATACCTACCAAATTTCATCACCTGCTCGCAAGATTTTATACCGTGACTTCCTCACCGTTTTCCAAAGATGCATCCACAACCCATTTTCTCTTTGATTTTATTCTCCTCCTGTCTGGATGCATAGTTCTTCTATTCTATTTATCGGGCCGCGACTATGATCCTTCTCATGGCTGACCACCTTCAACCACACATCCACAACAACTCCGCAGAATGACAACCCACCCTCGGTAATTGCATGAGAAGGCCGCGCACCTGTGCATGCAATATTCTCGCCATCTCTGCTACATGCTCATACCAAGCGCACCTCCTGACATCCAAGTGTACCGTACTGATCATCAGGCAACTCTTCAGCCTTCTTTGGTGGTTCCACCACGCTGCCTAGTGAATACCAGGTTCGCTAAGATTCCCACTGCGTAGTTGAATTTTCGCCTCTCCTCGCCGAGCTTATCCTTTATTTTCAGTTACAATTTTGAATATCCAGCACCGCCAAATCCTAAGAACGCCTTCAATCGATGAAGTTTGACTCTTCATCTCCATGCATCACACAGGTCTCTAATTCTCGCGGGCGTAGAGCATCAATGGTTTCTAGCAAATACACCACGAGGAGTACAATAGCCCTCCAATTATGCTTAGACCCACCGCATCTACATTGGATTGATCCATGGATCTTGCATTCATTCTCGGGATTGACACTGACAATTCACATTCGGGTGACCGTCCGGAAGACTCCCAAGAGTTTATCCCCGAAAAGGAGCTTGGTTGTTCTAACTCTTTCCTCCATCTCTCACCGATGTGTGGACCATGCGATGTGACCAGCCTTTATCTTACAACTACATTTGTAATTGTTTTGCACCCTCGGTTCTATGGTTATGCTTCTACCTCCGCCATTCAAACCCTAAAATGGAGTCGGATCAACGGGTCCGTAATCTTGGTATCGACGGGTCCGGGGATCTTTATCCCGCCTAAGACCCTGATTCCTATGATGGAGGGTCTTGTCACCCCAAGTCGCGATAAGCTCCAGCATGGTTTCCCACTGACGGTTCACTGCGATCCATCGGTCCCGAATTTTCACGAGTATCAGCATGTCGGCGTTCTTAGATGGAGGGTTCTACACCCAAGTCACTATATAGGGTTGTGACTCGAGATGGAGTTGGATCAACGGTCTAGAACAAACCTCGATCTGATGGCTAAGATAGTTTCACAATTTATCATATCGCAATTCGAGGTTAGAGAACCCTGCTCCTTTGAATTTCCGGGCCACCGACATGCCGGGATCTTTCAGCCACATGTCCTAAGGATTCGATGTATTGTCCATATCTGATCTTGATTCAATGGTTCTCGTATCATATCACTTATTTTTCTATATTTACATTTTTTCATCATGATTTCTAACATTCTTGTTATGGGCGTTTCGGTTACACCCAACTTCCTATATCCGGTAAACCCGATAGCTAAACTAGAAATGGAGTTGGACCATCATTGATCTTGTATTCTAAAGAACGGTAAGGTGTTCTTCCGACCAATCCATGGTCGGTAATTCCTTCCCTCGATCTAACGCTGCAGTTCAACTCCTCCATCTTTTCATTCCTCTTGTCTCGATTCAGATCCATCGTTCTATCGGGAATTTGAATGGGATCCAATGATCACGTCGCTTTATCTAGCCGGGAAGCTTTACATCCTCCTACTCTAGAAAATTTTCTAAGTGTCAGCATTCCTCTCAACCTTTATCTCCTCGAGATCCCGGTAACGCTTATCTCTCCTTGAGATTTGGTAAATGAGTTAACCTTTCACCTTTGAGACACCCACGACTGCATGATCACACATCCTCCTTAGCTTACTGCCCTATTTTCCATCACCGATGCACACACTATTCTTCCATCACTCATGCTAACACATTGTCTGTAAAACACATGCCAACATGGAAACATCAGCATAACTCCTCACCAAGTAGAGAGTTAAGTGGCCAAGGAGAAGTTGAGAACCCGTGTTTGGGTAATGGACCCAAGTTTTTTGATGGATAATGGTGTGAATTTTGATATATTCTGTGGGAAATAATATTCTATATGGATAGTACACAACTCCATTTCTAGTGGTATGTGGAACGCTATAATTCATCACGGTTTCAGAGTTATGGCTCACTGTTGAGGACCCTCATATGTCATCTGTAAGTTCCAAAAGGTCAAAGTAGTTAAGACGAAGGTAAATAATAAAATGAAGTGATGAGTGTACTATAATTCAAAGTGAATACACAAATAAATTATTATTTAAATAATAAATTTAAATGGAGAAATTAGAAGTGAGTTAACCCTAAAGTAAGGAAAGTGGACAAAGTGACCAGAAGATGTTTCTTTTATGGAAGCTACTTGAGAGTATAAATAAGAGGCAAGGCTCCATTATTTTAGATCACACTTGGAGCATATTGAATATCTATAGGAACTGAGGTAATCAAAGGATATCTAAGACAAATTTCATAGGGAAGGTGAAGAAAAGAAGGCCAAAATTCAAGGGAGGATGTTTTGATGATGCTTCTAAGGTATGTTATCGTACGTCCCATGATCCGGGGATTGTGAAATTTGTATGCCATTGAGGAAACATATCCAAGTATCCGTGGTAAAAATTCAACTTGTGGTTGTTTTTTTGTAGTTACAGTCATGGGAAAATAGGGTTTGTGGTCAAAACTAGTCTAAAAATCAGGTTTTTCGGGTAAAAACGCCATAACTCTTCATAACATATGCAAATTCAAGAAGACCAAATGTTGGTTAGATTAAAGTATTTAGTATCTGTGTAACATTTTAGATCCATTCAATAAATATTCTGTGTGGGCACACTCTGCTATTTCTCAGAATAAGCTCTAATCTTACCTGTGTATGCCATTTCTGACATATAACCCCTTTCTCTCGAGTTACAAGTAGTGACACTTGAGGAATTGCATACAAAACACATTGAGGAACATTGTGTATACTTTTCAGATATTTATTCACACACAGTACAGCGATTATTTCAAGTTAGTTGTTAATCAATCCAAAACTGTCATGTGGAGTTCAAAGAAAAGTTTGATGAAAATGCTGGGTCTCTGTTACATAAACCTAAGGGAAGGCTTTTGGTGATCATATAACACCGTGTCCACATGTGTAGTTACAAATCATGTTTGGATGATGAAATTGATGAGGGATTTTGTCGAGGTACACAGTTGGGTACATGGTTGAGACAAGTTCTTGATGAGTTACACACATGAAAAGAAGTTGATGATTGGTACATGCATTGGATGAGTCATAGTTGATGAGTAGCTGACACATGATTGATACATACCTGGTA
Source organism: Picea sitchensis (assembly GCA_010110895.2). Classification (NCBI taxonomy): domain Eukaryota; kingdom Viridiplantae; phylum Streptophyta; class Pinopsida; order Pinales; family Pinaceae; genus Picea; species Picea sitchensis. The sequence goes on from SNQJ01S0225322.1 coordinate 9,353, forward strand.
CATGGTTGTATGCACTCATTTATGGTATAGGTTGGGATTACAAAAGTTTATCTGGTTGGTAATGGTTGATGCACCCTGTTTTATGGCGGTGTGCTGATTGCTAAAATGAGGTACAAAGCTGATGCATGGTTCATGTTTATTGTACAGGTTTACATCCAGAGACATCTCGCTGATAGTGTGACAGTTGGTTCCATCATTCTACTCTACCTCTCGTGGAAGTTGATAGCAAGGATGTGGTTGTAGCCACCCTCCTGGCTGCCAGAGAACATAGGGGTTGTAGCCTCCTTCTAGTTGTGAGCTTAGAATTGGGAAGTTGAGCCTCTGCTGTAGCTCGAGAAACTAGGGGTTGGAGCCCTCCTCATTGTACCGAAAACATAGAAGTTGGAGCCCAATGAATTTAATTTTCAAGAGATATAAGAAAATCACACGTTGGTTTTCTCCCACTTGTTTCCAATGCAAAACACTAGTGTACCTGTATGTGTATGATTCATTTGTTCATTTCTGCCATTGGATGATAATTCTACATTGATATAACACTTGGATTGTTTGGTTAAAAAGATTATAATTTCTCTATCACTGATTCAACACCCCTCTTTAATCCAAATGAATCAATCAAACAAAAGAGACATGGGGGTAAAATCCAATAGAAAGGGAAATGGGGGGCTAAGCATTTAGGAAAGGGGCTAATATAAGGGGTTTACTGCCACCAAAGGAATATTTTATTAATATTCTAAATTTAAAGTATGTGATATCAATTTTATCCTAAGTCCCTAAAGGTTAGGAACGATTCCATTTGGGGGTCGATGGCCATGTAGTTCCCAATGTGACAAGTGTCAAGTTGGGGAACATATGTATATATTTGGGGGAAAATAGGTCATTTTACATCATTCCTTCAACATTGTTACCATTATTCTCTCCCACCATCTTAACTCCTCACATGCCATCATCATTTTACATCATTCCTTCAACATTGTTACAATTATTCTCTCCTACCATCCGAACTATGTTGCTTCCATCACCATACATGTACTTGAAAAGCTTGATGCCAGGGAAACTATTAGGAAACCTAGTTTGAATGCAAATAAGAGGCGGGTTGTCAAGTTTGTGGTCAAAAGGTGTTGTTAGGCTCTGTGGTCGGCTAGGGAAGTAGGTTGTTAGGACCATAGGCATTTTTCTCTGGGTGAAAGATTTTCTATGTCGAAGAAGCAGGTTGTAGCCCGTGAGTAGTTTCTCTAGGCAGGAAACTACTCGAAATTGTTCCTCGCATAATAGCTACCAGGTTCACACTCTGCTCGTCACAGCAAAGACATAAGGGGCGGAACACCAGGATTAGATTCCCTTTCCCTGCAGAGTTTAGCCCTGGCTTGGGGTGACCCAATCACGATATTACTTATAGTGTGGTCTATGGATGGGAGAATGGAAGATCTACACATAGTTGGTGATCTCTTTATCAAAGATAAGTGTCAATAATGTGTTTGTTAAATTATGTTGCATCATTATACATTTGTTTTTATGGGTTTTCCCTGTATGCTACATGTATTTCTATTATTATTCTCTGTATGAATCTATGTATTTAATATTTGTACGTTTTAAATTTGGTATACGGTTCAAAAAAATTCGTGTGGCATATCGTAGCAGTGGGATGCTGGGAATGATACAATATGGTATTAGAGCTCCACAGCAGAACCAAATATCAATATAGCATAGAAACCCTAAAAAAGTACTCAACTTGAAAAAGATATAATTTTAGATACTCAAGCCTCTTTGAGGGGAAACCCTCCTTTTACCCCACTTCTAAATTTTCAAGTACAAGATGATTCAGTACGAAAATGTCTCCCTATATATAGGGAGACTAGAGGTATAATTAAAACCAAATGCCCAAAGACAACATAAGTAAATAAAATAACATTACTAATATAATATGCCCCACTAGGTACTACAATATTAGGGCTTAACATGCCCCTCCCTAAGACAAGGGTTGTCCACAACGCTTGAGTAACTATGGAGCCTCTCAGAGTATAAAAGACCTATCTTCCCAAGTGGAATCTTCAATCATAGCTTCCATTTAATGAGATATTCTCAAATGGATCTATTCCTCACCGGCGACTCTTGTGGCCGTTGATGGCTTCATGGGTCCAATAATATGATTTTTCCTTCCTCGCTGCTCCTGTAATATAGTTTGAACTCCGGGATCTTGGTCACCGTCTATAACCTCCTTAAGTAATGAAACATGGAAACCTGGTTGTACTCGTGAAGATGTGTGCAACTCCAATTTGTATGCCGTAGTACCAATCTTTGCAACACCTTATAAGGGTTGTAGTACTTGGGGATAATTTATTATCCTTCTTGGCTTGTTTGAGGGGACACTGCTTGTATGGTTGTAGTCTTAAAACACCCAATCCCCACTTCAAAACTTCTTTCACTACGCATGTTGATCATTTGTTGCTCGGCTACATTCCTCGTGCCATGGTCAGATTGTCCTTAAGATTTGGAGAACTTGATGTTGATTCTCAGCGGGATCTTCCATTGTTTGAACCTTAGATTTTTTATTTTAGCGAAGAAGTGATGGAAGGAGGGTGGTATCCATAGTGCCATAAAATGGTGTCATTTTTGTTACGCATGAAAGCAGCGGTTATAACACCCATTCTGCCAAGGGTAAACCATTTGAACCATTGTGGTTTGTTTATCAGAGACAACGACTAAGGTATCCTTCCAAAGATTTGTTCACTATCTCAGCTTGTCCATCGATTGAGGATGATAGGATGAGGCTATGGAGCCAATTGAGTACCCAAACAAGAGAAAATAATTTCGTCCAAAAAATGTGTCCGAAGATGGGATCTCACAATTTCAATAATCTTTACTGCCATGTAGCTTTGAACTGCCTCCATGAATGCAATGGAAACTCTACTGGATTTTGAAGGGATGAGAGGCATAAAAGTGTGCATACTTGGTCAGCCTAATTAAATAATCACCATGATGACACTTCCCTTTCCTTTAGACTTTGGTAACTTTATGATGAAATCCATGGAAACCTCCCAATCAATTTGGGATGATAATGGTTAGAACCGGGTCTTAATTACTTCCACCTTATTTTTGTTGGCAAACCAAACATTCTCCTGCCACAAACCTTGAACATCGGGCTTAAGTCCATCCCAAAAGTCCCTTCTTTACTCTATGTTAGGTTTTCAAAATCCCGAGTGCCCTCCTATAAGAGTGGTGTGGAATTCCAATAGTACCTTTGTTTGAGTTGGGAGTTTTTGCATAAATATAAGTGATCTTTGTACCATAGTGTGAATCATTTTCCATGTAAATGTATCCATATTAATCGGAACTCATGAAACCTTGAATGAGAGTCCACACTTTTTGTCATTCTTCCATCTATCCCTTGCTTCTATTATCCACCCGCTGGATGATCGAGATAACACAGAGAAAGGACTCCAACATCTTCATCCTTTCTTGAGAGTGCATCCGCCACAACATTTTCTTCCCCTTTATAGATGATTTCAAAAATCATAACCCAATATCTTGGTTACCCATTTGTTCTTCTGAAGATAGTGGCATTTGTTCCAAGAAGTATTTAAGACTATCGTGATCCGTTTTGACCTTGAAGTGACTACCCATTAGGTAAGGATGCCATTTATTCAATGTAGTATTTCCATCATTTCCTCTTTAAATGGTTTGTGTAAGTCCTTTCCCCTCGAGTGGTCGACTTTCAAAAATCCGTGGGCCTTCCTTCTGCATTATCATTAGACAACACCAATTCCATTCGAGGCATACATCTCCACAATAAAGGTTTTTGTGAATTCTCGAGTGGTCAAGATAGAGATTTACACATCACCCCTTTAAATTGTTCAAAAGATTTAGTTGCCTCCTGAGTCCATGAAAATTCATCCTCTTAGTTGGGTTCTCATAAAGGTGATGCTATTCTTCCATAGTTCTAAACAAACTTGTATTAACCTCACAAACCCAAAAATCCTTAAGATTCAATGTTTTGGGAATCGCCACCCATCATATGGTCTTAATCTCATAGGGTCTACCTTGACACCTCTAAGGAGATACACATGACCCAAATACTCTACCTCCCTTTACCCAAAGAAACATTTGAATGGTTTGGCATATAGTTGTTGCTCCTTTAGTAGTTGTAGCACATTGTCAACATGTCACACATGATCCTCCCAAGACTTGTTATAGATTAGTATATCATCAAAAAATACTAACACAAATTTTCGAAGGAAAGGCTTGAAAATGGAATTCATCAACCCTTGGAATGTTGAAGGTGCATTTGTAAGGCCAAAAGGCATGACCACAAATTCATAATGGCCTTCATGAGTTTGGAATGCTATTTTTGGGATATCTTCTTCCTTCATTCTGATCTATGATACCCTAAACAAAGATTCAATTTTGTGAAATAGATTGCTCCATGTAGTTCATATAATAATTCATCAATGATGGGAATGATAAACTTATATTTAATAGTGATCTTGTTGAGCTCTCTATAATCTGGACACATACACCATGATCTATCTTTCTTGAATACCATTACCACTGGTGCAGAGTAAGAACTTTGGCTAGGTCTAATAATGCCAACCTCTAACATTTCTTCAACCATGTTCTCAATTTCTCTCTTTTGGGCGTAAGGGTATCTATATGGACTGATGTTAGGAGGAACACTCCTAGGAATTAGGTGAATTTCATGATCATGATTTCGAGAGGGTGGAAGACCTTTGGGAATATCTTCAAATACTTTGGAATGCTTATCAATGATCCTTTGGAGATCTTGAGGAATAGATGGCTTAGATGTTTGAACATCTAGTGAGCATATTTGTGCAATAACGCCTTGATGCCCCTTTTCCAATAATTTTTTCATGCCATTAGAGCTTATCACCTTACCAGGTTTCCCTGTGATACCTCTTAACTCAATTTATTTTCCTTCCAATGAAAATTTCATGAAAAGTTCATGAAAATTAAAATCCACTGTTCCTAATGATTGTAACCATTGGATTCCTAGTACAACATCTACACCACCCATGGATATAGAAATCATTGGAATATTCATTACATATTCCCCCATAGTAAGATTGATCTTATTGCATTTTCCTGAGTAATTGATAGTTCCTCCATCTACAATCATTACTTGAAACTCTGGTGCTAGATATACAAAGCAATTGAGAGCTTGGGCTAATTTATAGTGAATGAAATTATGAGTACTGCCAGAATCAATTAGGACTATTACCTTTTTCTTTTTCATGTATCTTTCGATCTTGAGGGTTTGAGGAGTGCTAATTCTAGCCAATGCATTACACGATATCGTGGGAGTCAACTTTTTAGACGAAATTGCTTCTATGTTTCC
>SNQJ01S0225324.1:0-13307 GCA_010110895.2 Picea sitchensis
AAGAAGCATCTAGAGGAAGATCCTTCTAGAAGCGGAAGATTCTATTAGGTCTTCTTACATCCGCCTTATTCTATTTTATTGAAAGGTCTTATTAATATTGACCTTTATTATATCCGAATACATTGATCTACCTATGTGCGGGTTAGGACCTTAACACTCATGCTTGATGAAAGAAACATACTTCAACAGTTCTAAAAACCTTCTTTCATATTCATCTATGGTCATAGTCCCAAGTTTGAGTTCAAAGAACTCTTTCATTTTCTTGTCATGGTATCTCTTTGTCAAATATTTATTTTCAAAATATTTCTTGAATTCCCTCCGAGTAACATTTTTCTCTTTAATGTGTTGCACCTGCAGAATTTGATCCCACCACATGGATGCCTTTCCCTTGAGCTAATATATGGAAACTATTCATTTTCATGAGAATAATAATTATGCAATTGAAAATATTTTCGCATGCCTAGCAGCCATGTCTCTACATCTTCATCCTTCTTGTGCTCACCATCAAATGTAGAAGGCTTGATTTTGTTCATTTATCCTCATAGCTCATCCACACTAGACCTCTTATGCTTCCTGACAGAGTATGGACTTGATATACTTTGTTCTCTCCTATTGGAATGCCTCGGGGAGTGATGGTGATGTCTGCTAACACTTCTTGTTCTTATTTTCTCATCAGGAGACCTGTGACTTCTTGATTTGCATAAGCCACTCTCCTTATCCAATTTGTTTTCTATTATGTTCAAGATTTGTATTAAATTCATGTTGAAGTCCTCTTATTTCTCCTTGTATTTCATAAGCCTTTCATTATCATCCTTGTGAATTTTGGACATCCTTTTGCAAATTTTTAATGGTCTATACCATATTCATGTTTTCTTCCTTTCCTTCTCCATGTCCATTTGAGTTTGTTCCTTCAATGCCCATATGGACATACATCCCTTTGATCTCATATTCTTGATTGTAATCCCCTTGTGTATCTTTCATCCCTCTACACTCTATGTTGATCCTAATCGGATCTAACAGTTGTTAACTCTGCAAAATGTGCAGCCAAAGAAATTTGTTAGGCTAAATAATTTAACATATTCATGAAATTATGTACAATTATGGTTCAATAATGCATCAGAATTATTTCTTCTGATTTCCTGGAAAATTAACTACCTGGATCAATTTTTTGGGTGAATATTTATATCCTACTTTCCAATGCTTGCTTCCATGCTCAATTCTGAGTCTCGAGCTGAAAGTTATGGTTATTTGAAAATTGTCCAATAATTTATTTATGTTCACACTTCAACTTGGTGCAAATCTGCGTTGTAATTGTGCATTTTTGCACTTACTCCATTATATTTTTGGTAGGATCTCAATTGGGTTTCTTCATATACATATTTTGAAAAAACATTCCAAGTTTCACCTTTTTTTTGGTTCTGGGCTGTTAGTTACAGCCTGCTGAAGTTCTAGGCCAAATAGTGTTTTTGGTCTGGAATGCTACAAGTACCTTTTGTTCCATATTAAACATTTTTAACTTGCACATAATTCTAATTCAACTCCATTAATGTGTTCTATGGTTCAATATCTTTCCATCGACTACTCATGTGCCTCAATTTGATTCTGGAGCAGAAAGTTATGGCCCTTCGAAGTTAGTCAGGTCTTAAAATTTACCCTCCACTGTTTGTCCTGTAACTTCCTCATAAAAGCTTTGTTTGATGAATGATTTACACCATTAGAAATATCTCTTCGGGATCTTTAATTTGAGTTGTAGAAGCATAATATACCTTGGTACAATATGTTCTCAGGGTTTTTGAGTAGCTAAAAACGTTGCTTAGGGCCTCAAAAATGCGCTGCAAAAAGATGACCTTCAAACAGTATAAAATGTCGCAGAAAAATCACTAGTTTTCTATTGTTGTAGACCATTAAAATAACTTCGCGTGCACAAATTTGAAAATGTACACACATATTTATCATGCGCAACAACACCATAAGTTAGTGCATGCTTCGCGCACCTATAACCAATGTGGATCACTTCTCTGTCGTGCCAATATCTGGTGTGCACTACTCTTGTGTCAAGCGCCAATATCTACCATGCACAATTTTGGTTCATGCACTAATACCTTGGTACAATATGTTCTCAGGGTTTTTGAGTAGCTAAAAACGTTGTTTAGGGCCTCAAAAATGCGCTGCAAAAAGATGACCTTCAAACAGTATAAAATGTCACAGAAAATTCACTAGTTTTCTATTGTTGTAGACCATTAAAACAACTTCGCGTGAACAAATTTGAAAATGTACACCCATATTTATCATGCGCAACAACACCATAAGTTAGTGCATGCTTCGTGCACCTATAACCAATGTGGATCACTTCTCTGTCGTGCCAATATCTGGTGCGCACTACTCTTGTGTCAAGCGCCAATATCTACCATGCACAATTTTGGTTCATGCACTAATACCTGTTGTGCACAATTTTTATGTTGCATGCTAATATTTTGTGCGCATTGCACTCTATGCGCCGCACCATGCCAAAATTTAGTATGGTCCCACCGTGCACTAGTAATATGTATGCACCATTAATTAAATCATCGCGCAATAGGAATATTCAGCATGCATGCATTACATACCAATATTCCGCATGCACAAACAAAATTCCTTTGTGCTCTGCCAATACTGCGCATACCACACGCACCAATATTTTGCATGTGCCACTCAATCTGTACCGCGTAGTGTTAAATTTAGTGTGCACATCTGCGCACTATTATTTTTATGTGCTTCACTAGTTATGCTCCATGCAACACCAAATTTAAGTGTGCACACCTGTGCACCACTATTTTTCATGCACTACCTATTTTGTACCGCATAGCGCCAATTTTTCACGCATTACCGTTATTTTTCGCGCAATACCACTCTGCATCGCACAACACCAAATTTAAGTGCACACACCCATGCACCAACATTTTTCTGTGCAGCCCAACTTTTACTCCACAGAACCAAATTTTAGTGTGTGCAACCATGCACCCTTATTTTCCACACTTCAAAAAAATTTCACTGCACACACATGCACACCTTCATTTTTTTCGCATTAATTCCTCGTGAATTCGGCTGCAGAAATTTGGGCTTTTGCCAAACTTTTTCCAATTTCAACCATGGACATTCCACAAACATAAAATTTGTTCAATTTCACTCTGATAACACCAATTCAACCTCTACAACAAAAAATCGTTGTTGGTTGACATTCCTGGAACGAATTTTTCCCAAACTCAATTCACGAATTAAAAATTTTAATCAACTAATCTCGCTCCATCTGTCATGACTTCTCTCTAACTTCAAATTCGACCAATTCCAGGTCTAAATTTGCTATAATAGATATTAAATTAAGAATATCTCACCATTTGGCGAAATTTCTCAATTTTCCCATGAATTTAACAACAGAAATTGGGGCTTTTGCCCAATTCCACGCAATTGCTTCTAATTTTTACCAAGGACGCATTATAAATTGAAATTTGGCCACTTAGAAATCAATTGTCTGTGAAATTTCACTTCAATTCAACTTTATCGGACTATCTAGGCTCAGTGTTGAAAATTGGAGCTCTGATACCATATTGTAGCATCCCCAACATCCAATTGGGCTATGCCACATAAAAAAAAATCGAATTGTATACAAAATTAAAACATATAGAAACTCTACAAATGCACAGGTTAATACAAAATAATAATAAAAATACATATGCAGCACACACGGGAAAAACCCATAAAAATAAGCGCATACATAATAATGCAATGTGTAATTTAACACAGAATGGACACTTATCTTGGTAAAAATATCATCAATTGCATGCAGACCTTCCACATTCCTCCCATACTTAGACCACACTACTCAAAACTCTCAGCAGTGGTTCACCCTCGAGATGGGACTAAACTCCACCCGGGTAAATAAATTCCTAACCAGGTTGATGTATCTCATACAACAGGAAAAGATTCGTCACATGTGCCAACTCAAACTAACAGCCTACAGTCTGTCATTCCCCACATGTATGTACCACCCCAGGAAGTGTGCCCCTTCTCTTCTCAACAGTCCTTTGGTTGCACACCTTCCTTTTGGGGGCTTCAGCAACAGGCTGGACAGGAAGTCTCAGAGCCGCGTAGTTGCAGTTTGGCACCTTCAGGAAATAAATTCCCAACAATTCTCTCACCTAGAGAGAATTGCTCACGGGCCTGAAAACCCACCTCTTCAATATCCCATGGGCTTGACAACCCGCTTCTTCAATCCATCTCCTAAGAAAACTAGGTACATATACAGGTACAGGAATAGTGATAGGAAGGTATGGAGGATAGTTGAATGAGTGAGTGCATGATGATGGAATAATGGAAAATGAGCTAAGTCCAAAATATTGGTATGCATGTTCCCAACTTGACACTTGTCATGTTGAGAACTACTTTGGCCCACTTGTCCCCATCCTTATAACTTAGGATAAAATAAGTATCCATACTTTATACTTTAAGGAATATTAATATAATATCCCTTTTTGGCTTAATCTCCCTAGCTTAGCCCTTATCCTTAACTTTTAGCCCCCCTGTCTCTAACTAGTGGAATTTAGTCCCCCGTACTCTTTTATCATGGTTGGTCTGCACGCAGTGATGTATTATATTAATGATAAGACATACAAAAATAGGCTCACTGGCCTTTAGCATCTAGGCTCTCCGACCTAATTCAACACATAAACCTCCTAGCTTATAACAACTAACTCACCAGCCTATAAAACACAACATATACACAAAGGCTCTCTGACCTAAAAATCACTGGCACTTAAGTTTGTTGCACGCGGTATGCTAGAATGTGAAAACTTCATCAATTTAGTGCACAGTACATGTGTGCACTATACCATGGAAGGTTCATGCAAAAATGATATCAAACATCTCACCATCTTAAGTACATTTATATTTACATTTACAGTTGGGGTTCAGCCTAGGGGTATTACAGAGATCCCTCTCTGAACTTAAAGGGATAGTTTCAGTTCTAAAGTGGTTTTGTGGTTACCTTTGTGATTTTCTTCCTTAGCCAAGCAATTTACATAGTGCTAACACGTGGACCTTAGTATGTGGACTATGCATGCAGTGTAGGGATCTCGAACAATATCATTCCAGATGGAGTCGGGATATTTGTTGAGAGTGAAAAATGTGTTATGGGTTCCAGGAGTGTGCTCTCAGTATCAGTGATTGAGGAGAAGGGTTATGAAGTTTTGTTCTAGGATGCACAAGTGTTGTTCATGCCCAAAGGATCTAGCTTTGAAACAACAGTAGTAGAGTGGCAATGAACCGGGAGAATATATCTCTGAAGTTCGTGCAAACTCAGAGGGAGAGCGACTTCAAAGGGAGTCAGCATATTCAAAGGGAGTTTTAATTCAAAGGGAGTCGACAGGATTAGAAGGAGAGTAATCCATTTATAGGGAGTCAAAATTCAAGTTCAGGCGGGAGATAGGAGTCTCCCAATATAATCAAGAAGGTTTCATGGGTTGAGATTGTTGTCACAGGGGTAGACCTAGGGTTTATCTCTAACATCGCACCAATAAGCCCTAACTACTGGCCCTTTCAACGAAACCTGTGAAGCAGATGTAGTCTCACCTGAAGTAGTTATAGGGGGTTGCAAGACATAGGTGTCTACAACCAGAGGAAATGAAAAGTGGATTCACAGCAACAACACAGAGCCACCTAATTATTATTTATCTTCCTTAAGCCTACTGTGCAAGTTACATTTAATATCTAAAACAATATCATAATAGCAATGTATCAAATGACAGAGAACACAGCATCAATCACACATAACACAAGATATACGTGGTTCACCCTCTCCCTAGGGATACATCCACATAAATGTGTTTTATGATATATTAAGATGGAAGCATACAGTTCTTATCTGCGTTTTTAGATAGTATATCTTCTCTTCTTCTCTCTCTTTCTCTCCCCTCCCTACGCACCTAGTTGAAGATCTTACAATACCAGAAGGATCTCGCACTCAACACTTCTCTCACACATAGTAGTACTCACTCAATCATATAATAACAATGAGCCCTCAACCAACTTAGCACCACCCATCCCAGGTTCTTTAGACCTTTATTAATACATTACAGTAGCTCTTGGACACCCTTAGGTTGAAACCTAAGTGTCAAAACCCTATATACCAAAACCCTAGGTGTCTAAAACCCTAGGTCAACATGACCCACGTTTTCAGGGCTTCATCGGCTTGTCTTTCCTTCCTTCACATGTGATGCTTCAAAGCATCTGTTGACATCTTATTTCGCTTGCTGAGTTATCCACGATCCATCTTCCTTGTTGATCTGTCATTCTCGATCTCCTCATCCAACAGCTTGCTTTCTCTTACTTCGCTCCATCTTTTCTTCTCTTTTGCTCACTTCGACCTAGTATCATTCACTGTGTCTTCCGCATAGTTCGCATTTTTCCTTTTCTCCCTTAATCTTTGCTTGCTTCCATAACCAAGGGCCAACAGGACCCCAACACTCACCTATGACTTTTCCTGAGGCACTTCAGGTCTGAACTTTCTGTTTCATTTCAACTTCAGACTGCGCAGGGCAGCCTGTGCTTTCTTCTCTATCCCTCCCTTCTATGTGCAGATTGTCTTTTCTGTGTCTGGTACCCAGTTTCAACTACACCTAGTACCTAGACCCTTTTCCTTTTTCTTTTACTGAGAGTTGTGAGGCAGTTGGTTGTCATAATACAATTTCAGCTGGCTTCCATTCACCAAACCTTCCTTCCATTCTCCAGTCAAAGTCTTCAACTACGCAGATCCTCCTTCTGTAACATAGGCAATCTCATATGGCCCAATCCAATGCATCCTAAACTTCCCTGGATGCCTCATGAACTTATTTTCATATACCAATACCAGATCTCCTTGCTTGAAAGCTTTCTTCTTTATGTGTCTGTCATGGTAGGACTTTTCTCTTTCTTTCTGAACCTGCTAGTGAAATCCTGCAATAAATCTGTCTTCTTCCAGTTCGACCAACTACGCAAGCCTCTCTTACACAGCACCAGTGTCATCCATATATGTAAAGGTTTCAATTCTTAGACTAGGAACCAAATATTCCATCGGTACAACTGCTTCTATACCATAGACCAATTTAAAGGGGGTCGGCATGGTTAGTTTCTTGCAAGTGATTCTATAGGCCCATAATACTGCTGGTACTCTCAAATCCTGGTGATCCATGTTCATGTTTCATATCTTCGTCAGCGGTGTCTCTAATATCATATTGTATGCTTCAATTGTCCCATTTTCTTGTGGATGATAGGGCGTGCTCTTCTAATGGTGAACTTCAAATTCCTGAGTCAAGGAGTCAATAGTCTTGTTAATAAAATGTGCACCTTAATCACTCATAAGTATCTTTGGGCATCCAAACCTAGTGATGATATCATCAAATATGAAGCGCGCAGATGTAGTTTCACTACAGTCCTTAACTGCTCTTGCTTCTGCCCATCTGGTCAAATACTTTGTCGTAGTGATTATGTATCTAGCTCCTGTGCGCTTTCCTGGTGGGTTGATAGGTCCCACAAAGTCGATGGCCCATTTCTCAAATTCTTGTAGGGTCAGCTACAGTGCTAAAGGCATGTCATCTCTTTTGGATGGCTTCCCAACTCTTTGTCATATATCACAAGCCTTATAGTATTCCTTAGCATCTTTGTGTAGAGTAGGCCACCAAAGGCCAGCCCTAAGAATCTTTTGCATTGTTTCTTTCCCTGCATAGTGTCCTCCTATGATGCCTTCATGTGCTTCTTCGAGGATCAATGGTATATTTGATTCCATAACACACCTCCTCAATATCTCATCAGGTCCCATCTTGTATAGCTATCCATCTATAAGTGAAAAATATGTAGCGTGCACTACCAATTGTTTCTTCTGAGTGATTGTATATTCAATAGGTGCAAAGTGATCATCAACCTTCCTAATGGCCAGCAACTATGCATCTGGCAGTGTATCCTCCAAACTAGTAGGATATTCTCCATGTTCCAACCTCGACAAGTGGTCAGGACCTTTGTTCATTCTTCCTGGCTTAACCACGATCTCGAAATCATATTCCTGAAATAATAGAATCCATATGCATATTTTCCCCCCCAACACTGGCTTGTTGACTAGGTATTTTAGTGTGAAGTGATTAATAAACATTTTAAAGTGTCCTCCCAACAAGTAGTGGCGAAACTTCTACAGCACATACACCATGGCTAATCCTTCTCGCTCTGTGATGGTGCAATTAATCTCAGTTGTTGATAGCTTTCATTGATAGCTTCCTACTATCAAAGGATAATGGGTGGTCAATGTCTCCAGCTCCTGGTTGTGCTAACACTGATCCTAATGTGATAGAAGATGCATCGACATGCACGTGAAATTCCTTACTCCAATCTGGGAAAACTAGAATGGGCACAGTAACCATTTTCTATTTCAGTGTGTCGAAGCTCTAATGGCATTCTTCTGTCCAACGAAACTGATAGTCTTTCTTTAGAAGCTTCTCCATGGGTGATGTGATCTGTGTGTATCCCTTAATGAACTTCCTGTAGTATCCAGTATGTCCCAGTGCAGTGCGCAGCTGTTTGACTGAAGCAGAAGGGGTAGATCGACTATAATGGCAATCTTGGATGGATCTACCAGCAATCCCTACTTGCACACAATATTGCCCAGCGGTACTCCAAAGCATGAAAAGAAGATGCACTTTTTCAATTTCAAGGCAATCTGACATTGCCTGCACTTATCCAACATTAGTCTTAAACATTCAATATGATTTTGCAAAATGTTGAAAACAGTCCAATCATCAAAGTATGCTTCCAGGAATTTATGTAAAAACTCCTTAAACACTTCAACCACGACCCTGGAAAAGATGGTTGGTGCATTCTTCAATCCAAATGGCATCACTGTATACTGAAAGGATCCCCATTCTATTGCAAATGTGGTCTTATGGCGATCTTCCTTGGAAATTCTGATCTAATGGTATCCTGAAAATCCATCTATAAAAGAATATACCTCTTGTCCTCCTACATTGTCTAGCACTTTGTCAGTGAATGGTGTAGGGAATGGGTCATGCAAAAAGGCATCATTCAGCTTCCTAAGAAATACACAGATCATGATTTCTCCTGTCTTCTTGTCTTGTACCACCATAGAGCTAATCCATTATGATTCTTCAACAGGTTCTATGATTCCTGCTTCCAGCATTCTGTCAATCTCGATCTTCACTTTCTCCTTATATTTAGGGTTCAATCTGTAGGGTCTCTGTTTGACTGGCCTTGCATCAGGTTTCAAAGGGATCCTCATTTATCCCATGGGTCCTTTAATTCCCTTCATATCAGTTAACTTGGTTGAAAACAAGTCCCGATATTCATGCAGTAATTATGTGATCTTGTCAATAGTGGTAGCATCCCAATAATCTCCAACATTTGCAAGCTTTGGTGTCTATTCTATTCCAATGTTGACTTTTTTTATTTTGATTGGTTTTCCAACAAAAGGTACCTCGACTCCTGGTCCTTCTACATCTCTTTGTCCTTTTGTTTCTGTGATGTTCACATTCCTAGTATCATCGTCTTCAGTAGCATTGATATTGTAATAGCCTTGCAACTTCTGAAGATGCGCAGTCCATTCATCCTCTTCTTGCTCCAAAGGGAGGTTAGGTGCCTCCTCGAACCCTTTCTGTCTTACAACCTGTAATGCTTGATCTACTGTAGGATATTGGCTTTCAAACAAAAGGGTAGTTACAAATTTATGGGTCATACCTTCCCAATCTGCAGTGATGAGGTGCAATTCTCCTTGAAGATACCAGTTAATGGGAGTTGTGTCCAGTGTGTTAATGAATTTGTGTACCCATTGTTCTTGAGGAATGTTTCTCCAGTATTCCTCACATCTTCGCACATGGTCCTTCAGACAGCTTCGACCTGTGTACCTAACTTCGCAGCCTTCTACTTGCTCTGAAAATCACGTTGTCATCAAAGTGCAACATTGTACCCAGTCTGTAATATTGTTTTTGTGTGTCCCCCACCATCTTGCTAGAGTTTATTCAAGGGCCTCATCCATTGCCAACAATCTTTGTGGTGTTGGCACAATTTATTCAAAGTCCAACAATAATTCTTCTAAATGATTCAGACCATCAAAGGTGGGCAAGTTACTTATTGTTGTGTCGATCTAGCGAACTTATCAGGTTAATATAGCACATCTCCTTGTATATACTTCGTACATTTTGTTATGTCAGTTCTCCAGTGCTTCTTATGAATCTGATGAGCATGCGTTGTCACTTCTCCAGCTCAAATTCCCATCTGTTGTAGGATTAATGTAATTTTGTTGTCTGGATGTTAATTTGTATATGTTTTCTTGTTCATATGCACGGTCTTCTTCTCTGATGGGTTATGTGTATCTCTGACCTTCATCGGGATCCAAAGGTACAATGACCCTAAGTCCATCTCCTTCAAACGTCATTCTTATTTTATTTAAATCAACCACAGTGGAATTATTGAAAGCCCAATCAATTCCTAACAACGCAGGGTAAGGACAACTATCATAAATTATCTCAATCACCTCAAAGTCTGCAAACATCCTTACTCCATCGATGTCCACAAAGACACGCTCCAGTCTTCCAAAGGGGAAGACCTAGGGTTTAGCTCTAACAGCACACCAACAAGCCCTAACTAATGGCTCTTTCGACAACACCTGCAAAGAAATCTTTTGTTGCATTAGAGGAACTCTAATGTGTGGTAAGAGGGTAGCAATGAACCATTCCTTGTTCTTCTCATCTAGGTTCTGAAAACTCAAATGGCATGTCAAAGTCTTAATTATCTGATCAAACTCCCACATAGGTTCAGTTGTTCTCTGCTTGATTTATTTCAGTTTTGTAATGCACTGCGGCTCTAACTTAGGTTTCTTGAATTCGGCAATTAGCGCAGTCTTAATGGCGTTCAGTGGTTTAGGTGCAGCTCCTTGAATGAATTTCATGTACCATATCAATGCATGATCTCTTAGGGTAGTATTGAACTGAGCTCGTTTGACATCTTCATCGGTGATATTCTTAATACTCCACACATCTTCACATAGAAACCAATGTTGATCAGGATCTTCAGATCCATCTCCTCTAAAGGTGGGTAAACTCATCTCATATTCCATCAATATTCCTAGGTTTCCTGACTGAGAATGTGTTGGACTGCTAGCGATAGTGCGCTGAGAGTTTTGATGCCTTAGGTTACTCTAGTTACTTAACGTTGTTGAAGCAATAGGAGGAATAATAGTACTTACTTCATCATTCATTGTAGCTCTTGAAGTTTCTGTATTTTCTCAGCGAGGTTCCTCTATCCTAGCGGATTTTGAATGCTCTTCGTCTGTCAGATCTACCTCTTCTCCACTGTAGAACCCTTCGTCTTTGTAGTTCCTCTTAAACAAGTTCGCGAGGTGAAATTCTCTAAATTCTTTCCCACTACGCGTATGTCCAGCCTCTGTGTCATTGTCATTGTCTGAATTTTTGAACATTAGCTCTTCCGATCTAACCGATTACTGTATCTTCAAGATGTTCTTCTCATGCAATAGCATCTTGATATCCAACTTCAGAAAATGTAAAAATTTTCCTCTAGGTCCCTTAAAGAAATATCTCTCTGCTTGGCTATATGATTCTACTCTATCAACATCAAACTCAGTTATATACCCTCCAATGGTGCTATCAAACCAGTGATCTTATGCTCTTGACACGGCGTTATTGTTGTGCTACTTATATGTTTAGTATAATGAACTCATTAATTATCAATCTGGGATTCGTAATCAACAGAGTTTCAAGACACTAGTAAGAAAGGTAATTCTAATGTCATGAGTATAGAACTATTCTAGACTATGCATTCTGAAAATAAGGCAAACTAGCAAAACAAAACATGGTTGTATTTCACAGAGAGGATATCTACTCCATTATGGCACATGCAAGTATGATATGGAGTTCTTTTGACAGATCAACTCTGTTATCTGACCCAAAAAGCTAACTATGCAATCATGCTTCTGAAATGGAAATCACACATCAATCATCACTCATCAATCATCGAGACATAGTATGGGTAGTTCAATAGTCAATATACTAAGTATGTTGTGGTTCACAATGTGTTTTTGTAAACTTCACTAGTTCTCCATCAATTATGTCTGAATACTGCTGCCAACATTCATGTCCATGAAACAAAATGAAATTCATAAAAACAGAAACAGAGCAAATGCGAAACAGAGTAAGTAAAGATCTCTAAACAATCGAAACCTAAATTGAACTATACTGCTAT
Organism: Picea sitchensis; assembly: GCA_010110895.2. Taxonomy (NCBI): domain Eukaryota; kingdom Viridiplantae; phylum Streptophyta; class Pinopsida; order Pinales; family Pinaceae; genus Picea; species Picea sitchensis. The sequence goes on from SNQJ01S0225324.1 coordinate 12,268, forward strand.
CCTCTGAAAGGGTCAAAGCTTCATCTAGTCTAACATTTATACTATTGAAATAAAATACTAACATTAATCTATAAGGATGATGACCTTTTTTGGGCGGTGGTCCCTTTCCGCTTCAACAGGTCAGCGATTGGAATTTACAGTAAGCTTGCTTTCGATCCACACATTAGTCTTACCCAAACTTCAAGACATATAATTAAACTATGCTAACAACTTAACTCACATTCATTCATAAACGATCAAGACATGGAAATAAATGACATCCTTTTATTAAACTTCAACTCAGAATATGTTCTACAATATGTAACATTGTTTCACATGCTGGATTATACTAACTCTCTACTACCTCCACCATCCTTGTCATGACTATTTAAACAGTCTTAGTCATGAAACACAAGGAGGTGAAATATTTAGCAAATCAGTCAATTGTCAAATTTATATATTCAGTTACATATTTTAAGATTCATTCTCATGACACGAAGTGTATGAGGATGAAGCAATAAACAAACAATCTTATCATAACCTTGCTAGAGCTTTAATGATTCAGCAAACATCCAACAATTATCTTTGGTACGATCTGGACCTAAACTTGGTATATTATGCTTCCTATATTGGTACCGGATCGTGACAGGTGAGATTCAGTAAATGGTACCAGATCCGAACAGTGCACAAGTGGTTGGTACCAGACTAGAAAAGTCTGCGGCCGTTGGTACTGGATCGCGACAGTGAATGGTTCGGTATCGGATCTGAATGGAAGGTGCGCTTGGTACCAGATTCGGACAGTGGCAATCTGGCACATAACTACCAGATGGCTAAGATGGTATAGAAAGGTTGGAATCATCTAGAGGTCAAAGGCTACACATGGAAAATTAAAACATTAGTACATGAAACATGTAGTCTCCTATCTCAATAAACCACAAAAATGCATGAATTAATTATACTTTACCTTATGACCTCACAAATGGCTAATGGTAGTGTTCTTTGTCATTTATCCAAGCTTAGGTAAGCCAAAAACGTATAGATGAGGAGTATAATAGGGTAGT
>SNQJ01S0225325.1:0-14702 GCA_010110895.2 Picea sitchensis
AGATTTCCATGGGCCCAAACTTGCAATGAGTTGTTTATCAGTTGGTCGAAGTATGAGAAAATTCACCCTTTCGAAGGGATATCTTGAGTTGATTTTTAAAGAAACTGTTAGAAGAGGACGCCACATGGCGAATTTTGTTTTGTTTCAACTACACTTAGCTGTTATTTTCAGTTGAATTTTATGTTATAAATAATAACATCGACCAATTAGTTAAGGGTCAATGGTTGTTGCAATAACTCTTTCTTTCTGGTTGTTAAGAATTATTTTGAAGCTGCCTTTAATTGAGATGTCCTTCTGGACCACAGACAAGTTATTTTCATCAAATGCATTTGATTGGACGTGGAGAAGAACTATTTCCTATCTTGTTTCATGAATGATGTTGTAATGAGTAAGAGCTATTTAATCTATTGTCAAGTTATCTGGTGCAATATTTTGTTGTTATTTACTTTAATGATGAAGATGAATCATGGTGTTATTATGTGATGCATGATTAAGTAGGTGAATTATTTTCCTTGCCATTGTCTTATCGCATATGTGTTTTCTTTCTGGTAATTAGTTTCTCGGACAGTGATTGGATTCTCACATGGTTAATGTATTAGTACTAGGCCTGTGCTATAAAATTATCGTCTCCATGCTTGAGCAGCGGGTTATCCCAAGTTCAACCTCTTCCCAGTAGTTAGAACTTAGTCATGTTTTGTCGCCAAGTTGGTTTATACCGACTTACATATCATATCAGTCCCACCCGAGAGAAAATACAAAAGAGATAGTCCAAACTGAAGGAAGAGCCTTCACAAGAAAACACAAAGCCCATCGATAAATTGGTCGGATCGCAAGATCTGGAGAACCATTGCACTATTAAATGCTGCAGAGACTAATTGGGCCTCGGTAGTGGGTTTGGTTCTTACTGTTGAATCAAGGGATTTAGGATCCATCAACACATCGTATAACCATTTTTTGTCGCATCAAGTTGTGAATATATTAAATTTTGACACTTGGCCTTTGGCTGCAACATTAACAATTTGATGACCGTAACTTGGCTTTCCATTTTAACCTTTTGTTTATTTATTTAATCTCCAGATAGAATTTCAACCCCATTATTGGATATTTTGAAGTCCATCACTACCATAATTTCACAATTGACCCATCTATCGTGGATTCAATATATGCATTTCATAATTCATCCAATTCACCATGGAACTGAACTTTGTGATTCATGAATTTTGTCGGCAATGCATCCATGTCATTCCATAGGCTCTATCCAAAAACACCATTTCGGAATTTCAAAGCCCATGAATTTGTCAAATATGAGGTTTATATACTTTTCTTCATGAACATTTTATCAAACAATTAGACTGTAAATTGTAATTTTCTCCAATTTTCATAGAGTTGACTATGTACCATTGTTTCACTCAACCTTGCTTATACCACTCAAGTTTTGTGTGTGTGACACACGCACACACACACATACACACGGATATATATATATATATATTCACAATTACTCTAGCATTTTTTCTCATTTGGAATTTTTCCAAACTCTTGACATGCAGACAATAATCCAGCATAAGGTTTAAATCCATTACTCTAGCATTTGTAGACTTTAGACACTTTCCCCATTTTTTCTCATTTGGCATTTTGTCAAACTCTTAACATGCAGACTATAAATTCTCCATCTATAGTCTAATTTCATGTCCCATATAGCCCAAGTGATATAATCGAAATCTATAATACCATATTGTAACATACCCAATCCCCTTATACCATCATTAAGGTGGTGAGACACTCCAAAAACCATCCAATTTACTCTAATGAAGCATCCCCAATTGCCTAACTTAAACTTTAATCCAAAATATAGTACATAATTTATAGGAAAATATGATTAAACAGCATTTCCTATCACTAACTAACTCAATGCCCATGTACACATTTAACCATTTCAACACAATTGAAAATCATTAATTGGGGATGAGGCCTATGATAGGGTTTCAACAAGGTTCCTCTAGGTTTATCTTAGGTCTTCACACATGTCATTGTCCATGCTCACAGAGCCTCACACTGCGACTCCATGTTTTTCTTTCACCACACTAGTCTTTTGATGATGAAAGTTGAGGAGGAGTCGGTCGACTACTCCAACAACCCGCTCCATAGAAAATCCATTTGGGCATCATCAGTGGTATAAAACAACCGGACACTAGTAGCAATGTAGTGGAGAGAAGATTTTCTCTTGACCCTTTATAAAGTCGTTTATTTGCCTTTTTCAATCATAGGTTCATCATAAATACCATCACTATTGTCCCCATGATCTGGAACTTCCTTTGCAAGCCTCCCAAGAAGGACTCCATGTACGTCCTACGCACCATCTTTAAGGATCTAGATATCATCTTGATTCCATCGTGGGAAGTCTCGGTCGCCACTTCTATGCATGATAGAGAAGGTTCATTTCCACTCGCAAACTATTGCCCCACAAATATTTCTCATGCCTAGCCACTCATTTCAATTACAGAGGATACTGAGGCGAACCCTAATGATGCCTAGTCCATGTATCTACACACAAAAATCCATGATGAGAACACATGAACGATTTCTCTATCCCTACATGCTAATCTTAGAACTTTTTCAAGCTCGGTGGTCGCCAAAGGAGAGGGATTTATTAGAAAGGTGTTGGAAAAATAATAATGCATGGTCATGCAATCATAACCCCTACCCCCTCTACTTATGTGCCCAATAAAGGAGCCATTACTAACAATAGAGAAAGAAATGTATCGAGAGGATACCTGGGAACATAAATTTGGTTCTTGACGAAGGGTAAAGTGCACAAGATAGAGAAAATGCAAAGGGAGACTCTCATGGTTCTTTTTGCTAGCAAGAGATTGTTAGCATATTCCTTTTTGAAATGGACAACCCAGACCTTCTCAAGACTATTTGGTTATGAGCCAAGAAGCCTGGTCTTGGAAAAAGGTTGGATGGCGTGGATTTTTCAGACAAAAGTGGATTCAAAAAAATCCTAAATGGTAGATGGTGTTTTGGCATGCGAGCCTTATTCTTGAAACAGTAGACTATAGATTTAGACGCGAGCTCAAAAAGAGTTGGAAATCACTCTAGTTTAGGTTTATTTACTAGGTCTTTCGCTCATCCTTTAGTCAGAGGAAGTTTTCAGAGAAATCATAAATGCTCTTGGTTTTTATTATGAAGCCAACTTTTTATTATGAATCGAACCTCTCTTTCTTGAAATCTAGATAAATGGAGATGGTGTGCATCTCGGTTGGTTTTAATATCTCAGGGGGTCTAGTGGACAGCATCACCATTCAATGCAAAAACTCACATTTTCAACAAGTTTTGGACAATGAAGCCATCCCCTTTAAATGCAGAAGGTGCCACGTATATGGTAATTTGGAAAAGGACTACTTAAGGAATGAAAAATGAAGAATTTGGGTCAAGAATATCATTGTCGAACAAGAGCAAGACTCCCCAAGTGCCTCCCCGGTACAGTCGCAATCACCACATGAGTTTCCCTAAAACAAAGTAAATTCTATTTGGGACCATTATGAAGCAAGCAAGAGAAAATATAGCCTAGTTGAGGCCCCCTCTAATAAAATATCGGGTAAGAAAAATCCTTCTTTCTCGCATGATATTTTTGCAAATACATTGGGGATGGCCATAGGAACTAATTCGTTTGTCTCTCAAGTTATGTGAAAATACCCTGGGAACTCCTTTCTTCTAGATCTGTCTAATTTATCAGGCATGTAGGTTGATCCCTTTATCCCCATAGAATCAATGAATACCTTCAACCCCCACACTGTGTCCTCCTCTCCTTCGACACGTCCTTAGGAACTAGGACAACCACATATTCCCTTCCCTCTTCCCATTTTATTTTCCCCTAGAATACAACATTTTATCACACTCTTGGTCATCTAAGCTTGTAGCTTTGGGAATTGAGGGAGTATAATAAATCGAGAGAGATAAAAAATACCAACATAGAAACATGCACACATAAAACAAACAACATTTCTCCTGGAAAATCCTTACGGGAAAAACGGCCAACAATAGATCTATTATTGTCCTTAGCCAAACTCGGCCAAGCTAGCCAACCTCCCGGCCCCAGCCAAGTGAGCCTTCACAGCTCACTTCATGGCTTGTTACAATGGAGTCTCCTAAGCCTATTTAAAGGCTTCATTACATGAAATACCATAGGCTCAATACCACAGATCACTAATACCATGTGTGTGAAACCACTATTGTTCACCTAACAGCTTTGACTCTTTTACTGAGTCAAGTTTAACCTAACATTCCCCCCTTTAAACATGACTTGGGGTTTCCCATGACCAAATCCAACCAAACTGCCAAGTGAGTATGCAGCGCTCACCTCTAGGCCCTACCCCCTTCAAGGTTTATAACTATGTATCTGGGAATCTGACATGTACCCATATCACCTAGTTCTAGATCTAGACTTTACAACAACTTACCAGGGGTACGCATGCCTAAACGAGCCTTACAATCATATACCCATTTACATAAAATAAACGTTTTGTTTTAATTTCATTGTCGTTATTCCCGCATTTATGTCGTCGTCCTCTCGCCTTCACACACTCCAAGCCCCTTCATCTTGATGCTCTTCTCATCTCACCGAAACGCTTGGGTTGATGTTGCCTTCATGCTCATATCTCCATGATCTTAGCCTCGGGATCATCACCTTGAACTCATAACCCTAACGATCGAAATCCTCGACACCCTTCATTCCTTCTTTGGGAACCCGACACTTAACCTCAAACCAAGGTCCATTATTCTCATAATCACCCTCTACAAAGGCCCTTATCAATATTAGATTCCTATTGTTATCTTCAACTGGAATTTTGGCAACCCGTATGTGTTAATTGTGGTCTACTACCTACACTAGTCAAAAAGGAAATGCCCAGTATAAAACTCCACCAAATTCAACTCAATCTAGTGGAGGATCAAAGTACAACAACTCCACAAAGGAAACTTCATCTGTATCCTTTTCTTGTTCAAGTGAACTCCAATATGTTAAGAGATCTGTTGAAATCGATACTTAACTACAAAGTCCAACAAGATAAATCTACTTGGGTTATCACACGACATGCCACGCAGGTCAACAAATTTAACCACGAACTTAGCAAACCTTGAGTGTTCTTCTCCATTGAGCTCAGTTCTACATCACTAGATATGTTCATGTCTCATTCTTGGACCCAATTCTCATCTGACTGGCATGTCTCGTCAATCAACATGCTCACAAATCCATGTATTTTACACACTACACAAATCCCCATGGTTTTTCTTTTATCCAGCCAAAACGCATTGTTTCACCACGCCCACAAGATGATATTTTTCGTCCCCTTTATGCATGCAATGAATATGACATACATAAGACCCTGCACCTCGTTTATCTCTGCTAACCAATGAAACAAATCATTGAGCATTATTTCCATATGCTTAGCCTATTGCTTCTTGTCCAAGCGACCTCTCTTACTAGTGGTGGCTAGGGTTTTTTAGCTAGTGAACCATGACTTGATGCTCCTCCTCGGTTGCCACAACGGTCCATGACAATGGAAAAAAAATTGAAGCCCACAAACCCTTGATAAAATTGGATCCGGTCTTGATTGGTGGTGATTTAAAATTTATCTTAGGAGCTAATGAGATATGGGGCTCAGTTCCACACCTAGATCCCCTAGTGTACTTCATTATACATTGCCTAGAGGAAGCAAGGCTCTATGATATAAAACCCTCCAAATACACTTCCACCTAGAGGAATATGTGCTTTGGTGATGCTAGAGTGGCAAAAATATTGACAGGTTCCTCCTCTCAAAGGGTTTTCTCCGAGAAAATGTTTGGATATGCGAGTGGGTTGCTTTAGGGGGAGATTTAGATCACAACCACATTATTTTGGAGCTTCGTCCAAGGATGAAGAAGCCTCCTAGTGTGTGCAAGTTAAACTTGATTTGGTTGGAGGATCATACCTTTATTAAGTCCATAAAGTCAAATTGGGTCCCCTACAACTCCTCCCTTTCTAAAACACCATCCCTCTAATTCCTCTCAAATATAAAAAGGTAAAAAGATGTGGCAATCTCCTGGAACAAAGAAAGACGAAAGAAGGAGAATAGAGCACTCCCAGAAATAGATCAAAAGTTGCAAGAATGGTAAGAAAGATAGGGCACTACCCCTTTCACTGAAACTCAAAAAGATGAGATTAAACTCCTAGAATTGGGTAGGAGGAATATACTTATTAACAGAGAAAAGGAATGGTGTTTGAAGAGTAGAGCTCCTTGGTTGCAAGTGGGTGATGAAAACACCAAAATGTTTCATCACTTCACCAATCACAGGAAATTTGTCAACACTATCTAGTCAATTGACAAATCAGATGGTACTAAAGCCACTTCTTTTGCAGAAATAATGGAGAAGGTGTCCACCCACTTTAGAACCCTCTTCAAATTCATGTCCAGAGCTACAATTGATCCAATCCTTCAGGTTTCTAGTCTCTTCACCAAATTTATTCATCAAGAAAGAAATGAAAATCTGATGGCAGAAGTAACCAAGGAGAAGCTATAGAGAATAATTCAAAGTTACCAAAGGGACAAAGTTTTGGGACTGGATGGCCTTACAGTTGAGTTCTACATGGTATTTTTTTACTTTCTGTGAGAGGATCTACTCATGATGGTGGAATATTCAATGAGCTCGAGACAAGTCCTAGCATCTTTTAATGCCACTTTCATTGTGCTAATCCAAAAATTGGACAACCCTAAATATTTTGATCAATCCAGACCCATTTCCCTCTACAATAGTTTATATAAAATAGTCTCCAAGCTAATAGCATCGAGACTAAAATATTTACTTGCAAAAAATATCTTATTTGAACAATTTAGTTTCCTCCAAGGAAGACAGAATCATCAAGCTATAGGGATAACTCAAGAAGGTGTACACTTCATCCACACTAGAAAACAACAGGCTATCACATTAAAAGTGGATCTATAAAAGGCATTTGGTAGGGTCAGTTGGCTCTATATCATACTTCTCCTCGTTCATCTGGTATTTTCCCACTCCTTTGTAACTTCGATACTAAATTGTATCGGCGCCACTTATTTTTCTCTACTAATAAATGGATTTTCCACCTCCTTCTTTAATTCTGACCAAGGTATTGGGAAAGGATGTCCATTATCTCTCCTACTCTTCTTGCTTGTAGTCGAGAACCTTAGCAGGTTGATCCACAAAGTTGTATCAACTGGTTGATTAAAAGGTATCTTGTTCAGTGTAAATTTCACCTTAACACTCTTGCTTTTTGTAGATGATATACTAATATTTTGTGAAGGAGAGTTATACTATGTAGAGCATATAAAGAACATATTACAAATCTTCTGGAAAGTGGCATGAATGCTATTAAACATGGAAAATCCTCTATATAGACCTGGGGTTTGAAAGAGCAAGAAAACCACCACATCTTTCAAGCCTTGGATCTAAAAGTCAAAGATTTTGGAGCAGGTTTGAAGTACTTACAGAAAAGAAGGGGGATTGGTTGTGGTTACTTGCTAAAGTAGAAAAAAGGTTACATACATGGTGCAATCATTGGCTCTCAAGAGAAATACAGTTAGTCCTCGGCAAGTCGGTACTCAAAGTGATCCTTTTTTATTAGATTTCCCTAGCTTAGATCCCCAAGGGTGTCCTTCAAAAAATCAACCAACTATCATACAAATTCATGTGGTTTGGCTCAAAGGATAATAAATCTCTCATGTTAGCCCTACTAGAACCATCTAGTCGTGCCTAAAAAAATTGGTGGATGGGGGATAAAAAACATTCATCTCTTATCCAAAGCATTGGTTACGAAGAATGTGTGGGGGATTATAGAAGGTTCGGTCCTATGACCACAAGTTATAAAGGAAAAATGCTTCCTGAATGACACACTACACAAAAAAACTCAAAATGGCTCAATAGTATAAAAATCCACTCTAAAATCCTTCTCTCTCATTGGAAAATGGCTTATATGGAAGGTTGAGAATGGAGCTAGCATTCCTATTGGCAAGGACCCTTGGATTGGCTACAATAACAAACATATACTTCCTTAACCTTTCATAGATCACATTAATCAAGGGGGATTTTATTTTTTTAACCAAATTTACCAAAGGGATTTGATATCAAGTCAATCCATATGGATTGTCTGGCAAGAAGTGGGATTAGAAGAGATACATACTCCTTAGTGGAAAAATTCCATAAACACCCTTAGAAACTCCTTCACATTTCCCTCGAATCAAGAGGATAAGTTGATATGGTATTTCGGTCCATCAAGTGGGTACTCCCTTTAACATGGATATTCAACATTGATGCTTGAAAACAGTGTGACTCCTCCTCCATGGTGGGGGAAAATGCTCGAGAAGCTTAAATGTCCAAAAAAATCCATATTATTCATGTGATTGTTGCTTCTAAATAAAGCACCCACCTAAGAGAATCTACAAATGAGACATTTTGTGGGACCTAGAAGATGCCATTATGCAAACAAGATGTTGAGAACAACCAGCATCTTTTTATAAATTACTCGTTCACATTTTCAGTTTGGGTACAATTTCACCAAGAAGTTGGGTCTCTCGGTCATTGTCAAGAAAAGATGATCGAAGCAGCTCTTAAAAATTGGTTGGAGAATCCTAGAACTTCCAATAAGGTCTCTTCCACTAATTTATGCATGGGGTATATGGACAGGATGGAACCATGAAATTTTTTATGGCCTTCAAACCTCTCCAACCCGATGTGCTTTAAACAGTTTAGCTATTCTAGCATATTTTCCGTAAGACAAATCCCAACCCCATCATATTATATGCCCAAAGCCTATTATTCAAAAATACCTTCCTTGGACCTTCTTTTTTCTTGCAGTTTACACCTCCATCTCATTCTTGGAAAGCATGGGAATGCCTACAAATAATTTTAGTGAATTCATGGTGTTGGGTTAAATATATACACTATTAATTCCTACATTAAATTATCAATCGGGGATCGTAAGCTTTGAGTTGCAAGCACAGGAAATGCTAGATTAGAGCCTAGTCTAACCTAATCTAAAGTCGACGACAATATGAAAAAATTGAGCAAAGTAAAACAAACTGCAAGAAATTGAAACTAAGGATTCATCACTGGGACATAGAAATAAATTAATGTTATAAAGGCCTAGATCACAGTATTTCATGCACTCGGGGTGATGTTCATGTGATTAATCGTGAGTAGCTTACTTAAGTTTCTTTTCCTTCAATGATTATTTCCTATAGTGGATCCACACTTAAATGAAATAAAACAAAAAAACAGAAATGAATTCAAGTGACAGGAAATACACTAATCACCTTGGGTAGAAGCCCAACGCGGGGAGGCCATATCTCACAAGTTAGACCTTTGATATTTCTCTTTGGTGATTGAAACTATGTGGAATTAATGTGTAAGGAATCCAAAGGTATCAAAAATAAAACTAAGTGCAGGAAAGTTATGGGAAGTCCAAATTGAAGAAAACTTGTGAAAGGCAATCAAACAAATAGAAAACAAATTATGCAAATGAATTGTCCTCAAAAGATACACCCAAGAATGGAAAGTGAAGTTGTAGATCGGGGTCGTGAAGTGCAGGAAACAAAACTCAGAAATTAAATGTGGAGTGCAGGAACACTGCGTAGTGCAGGAACATAACAAAGTTTGCATTTTATTGTTTTGTAAACACATTGGAAACTAATTAGATCACATGTGAAACATATCAGTGGTTTTTTGACTGGAAATGAATAACAAATATATTTTCAAAATTGAAATGGTATTGCACTTGTATTGCACTCAAATGAAGAATTGATATTGGGTGTTTAATAATCTAAATGTATCTAGTAAACTCAAATTCATAAACTAGGTTGCATTACAATTGGAAACTAAAACCATGCATAAGAATTATAGAAATGCAATTAATTAAATTCTTTTCTACTAGACAAGTTAAAACAAGGAAAAACTTACCCATACTGAGGGGCCCTTCTCAAATGGTCAGTGATGTCTGAGAATGATCAGATCAAGCCAAGGAGATGCACAGTAGTCATGGAAATTTGTTTTTACATGGAAGCCAACTCCTTAAAGATTTCTCACAAGAACAAATCTCCCACTTACAAAAACTTCATGACAATAATGGATACCCTTCTCAACCCTATAAGGCTCTTATTTATACATGAAATCCATGGAGGAATGGATAAAACCGAATTCCCAAACTCAGAAAACATTTTTTATAATTTTAACATAAATCTCAAAAAATCTGGGTTTTTCATCAATTTGGGCAAATTCAAGTTAGAGATCCACCCATATCTTCCAAAAAAATTCAAATTTTGAAAAATTTCTTATGTATAACTCAATTTTCCACATTCTACAAAAAAAACCCATTTCGTGGAATTTCTAGATTTGATACCATATGCACAGAAATAGAGGTGCAATTTGGTAGTTTGAGATTTTTACTAATTTTTGCATAATCATTCTCCCTGAGTTGGAGGTCCACACGTGCAATCTAGGTGAATTCTAACCCATTTGTTTGCATTTCAACGTCACTCTGGACAAAACCCATGTACCCGATTTTCCTCTAGAAGCATTCCAAATTTTTGAACTATATCTTGTACTAGATGCCTGTAGGATGTCGGTATCAGATGAGAATAGGTGACAAATAAACACTAGTACAGGATGAGCGTAGGTATCTGATGAGCGCAGGTATCAGATGACTTTAGAACCTTCTGGTATCGGATGACTTAGAGTGTGAGCATAGAATGAGCATAGGTACCGAATGACTATAGAACCTTTTGGTACCGGATGACTTGGAGTGTGAGTACCGAATGACCTTGAGTGTCGTCTTAGAACCTTTTCTTAATATGATTTCCACAACAAGGCTATTAGATGGAATAAATCACATAGATAATTATTCTAACTATCAATAAACCATGAAAATCATAGGTTAAACGTTTATTACCTTATGTACACCAAGAGATAGCCAAATGAGTGTATCATTGAGCAAAATGAATGGATTACTCATAGTAAAAATTGAATAGTTTTACTCATATTCAATATAGGTCGCAAAAGTAAGGTGTCTATGGATGTCAAAAAGGAGACCCAACATTTCCCCCATGCCTTATCTATTGCATGTCCTCATGCAACAATGATCTTCAAAATTTCAAAATCAAAACTGAACGGTCTCACCATCATAATTTTGTGCAAAGGCCTTGGGACATTTCATCATGGTGACCTCTAAATTGTTCTAGAAAGGGTATTCATCCAGCCCTTTCAAACTTTTCTTTGCATGTCATGAATTCCTTTGTTTCTCGAAACACCATAAACACAGGTTCATGGTGATCAACCCCCATGCATGTCTTGAAAGAAATTCTCAATTTTAATGCAGTGAACCAGAATTTATACCAGAGGAGGGTTTGGTACCGAAACAAAGTAACATACATGATCAGAGTAACGAACCTAACTAGAAAAGGTGTTATAATGACAAAGGTTTGTTAATGATAGAATGGTTATAATGATGCTCATTTGAATGGTGACACCATTCAGAGGAGCATCTTTTGTAATAATGTTCAATTATGGTTATGATGTCAACAGGGTAGTACGAAATGACATGCTTGGATATGTGGAGTCATGAGTAATATATTAGAATCATTAGTGATTTGACATTGAGTCTTACCCAATCTATTGTGGAAAATAATTAGGATAAATGATCGGATGTGACTCTAGTATTTGGCCAAGAGATTTCACAAATGACTTTTAACTCATAGGTATTTTAGCTATATTACCTTTAAAATAAAAGTGATAGTTATAGTCTAGATCCCATTTGAAGAAAGGAACACATAAAAGAATACATCCCAAGATGATTAACTCGTCTCTTATCCAAGTGTATAGAGATATAGCTCTTCTTGCTTAGGTAGGGTGAATTACACATACTGAGGGTCCCACTTTCTTGCAAACCTATTCATTTTAAAGATAGAACCCTAAGGTGGATATTGGAAGGTTCTTAAGAACATCATTCGAGAGATATAAAGGTCATTTCCTAGCTTTGATTTGATAATGATTTCTTCAGAATGAGACCCAAGGGTTTTTCATTTAGTTTTAAGTGTGCCTATTTATGTTTTTCAACTCTCTTTACTCGGCAAAGCCCTGCTGCCAATAGGCCTGTTCAGTACCCCGACAGGTTTACCTTAGTACCATACAAGCACGGCCCCACTGCCAACAAGTTTGTTTAGTACCTCGACGGGTTTACTTGTACTTCATGATACCTCCTTTTATTATACTACTCAAAATATTTAGAATGAAGTATAATGTTCATTGACAGCTTTAGAGTATAAGGAAGGCAGACGGTACAAGAGTGTTTTAGATTTATTAGGCACATAATTGATTATTTGTATTTAGCCCATGGGTGACATCATTCACATTAGCCTTAAATCTCAGTTATTCAATGTATAATGGAACATCTCAGATAATTACTAAGAGGCCCATCTAGTTAATCATGTTAGGATTCTCATGAAAGTCCATTGAGGTTTTATAGGAGTGGTCCACCACATGAAATTTTTCATCAATACCACCCAAGAGAAGCTCGTAAGAGAAACTTGGATAAGAGCTTGTTGAATCAACTAGGTTAGTATTAGAGATAATGGTGTCACCATTTTCCAATGGATGTTTCAATTATTAATCACTTTTTTAGAAGGATGAGGTAATAAAGTAGACACACCCATGATCATATAGAGTTGAATGCGAAAATCTCTCTTTAAAGGGTAACATGGATGATACATTAGGGGTGAGCGTAATAGTGTATAAGGAAGGTGTACATAAAAGTAAAGAACATTTTAGCACAAGACTTAAATGATTATTTGATAGAAAGAACAAGAAAAGATTGGCTCATACCTCCAATTACCTGAAGTGGAAACAATGTCAAGTACAAGCCAGTGATCATATTACTTTGGCACTAGTATCGGATTATTAACTAGTACCAAACAGGTTGTTGCAGTACCAGAACAGGACAATACTAGAACATGTCTTTATGATCTTTAAACTGGAATTTGTAGACCTCACAGTGTGACTAGAATACTCTGAGTTTCAGGATGTAGAAAATGCTTACAATCACTACTTAACAGTATCGGTACCGGATCAGATTGTACGTGCTAAATTTGTTGACAGGTACTGGAATAACCTTATGTGTATTGTGGGTTGCAACAGAAACTATGTAAAATATGTTGGTTGAAACTGAGAACTGCTTGGTACTAAAATTGGTGCAGGAATTTAGTACTGGTACCAGAATTTTGTAGGTAACTAATGCAGAAATTTGGTACTGGTACCGGAATTCTGGAAATGACTATCAAATTCCAGCATTGAACATGTTGATTCGGACTTGCTGACAGAAGTTGAAAAAGAATTTAAAGGTCTCAACAACCACTCCCCCATTCATGAGGTTTTGTGTTCCCTCATGCACACAATGTGAGATGCTAAAAATAAGGAGGGTTGTTGAGGGGGCTATGAGTAACTGCTAAAAACAAACCAATAGAACTAATTAAAACTAGATTTTTATTCATGCTTACCAATAGAAAATTTGGGAAAAATGTAAAAAGTTGAATAATGCATACATTATTCATGATTTATTTGACCGAAAATTATTATCTATGAATAAAATAGTCTGGAATTAACATTCAGTTTCAATTTCTATTATAAATATCAATTAATCGATCATCTTGTGAAATAGTGGTCTTAAAACAGATAGGTAACGATAAAACACAAATGCATCTTTTTTTAACAACTTAAGGAAAAAGAATAAATTTGAGGAAATAGGTCATGAAGTACTCCCTTAAGTGTCCTTCAACGCTTTTGAAAATACCCTTCTAGTATTATGTGTGCATTCAGAGGATGAAGAGATTACCTTCTCATAAGATTCCAAACAAAATTATCATAACTTTTAGAAAGAAATCTACTAGAGGAATAAAAGATCTTAAACTAATTGTTTTGTTAACTTCTGACATTCCCAGAAAAGTATGAAAGATAGGTTGCATTGCACTTATATGCAACATTTATTTATTTATTTACTATCCTACTCTAATTGAACAAAAGAAAATGTCCTTCAAGTATATGAATACTTCCATTGAAGCCATGTATGTAACAGGGTTAGAAATATATTCATACTCGGATTTAAAAGATAAATTTTAATGCATACTAGAGTATGAAGGACCAGCTGCTTTGATGATGAGATCAAACAATAATGAAAAGTAAAAGAGTATTGTGACCTGACCATCTTTCAATAGGATCATGATATTCTTGTTTCCCTTGTTTGTTTAGGTCACACGGCATGTCCTCCTTTTCCATGCTACACAGATTATCTTCTTCAAGTTGATTGGTCTTTGCAGTACATACAGGATCTACTGAGAGGCATGCTAAGAACTCCTCAATCTTAGGTTCCAATGGTTTCTCTCCATTGAATTCTATCCATGATTCTTTAGTCTCCTCAAAAAATTGACAAGAGGAATCTGAAGGGACTTCTAAATATTCTTGCGGAGAGACAAATAAATTCTTGATTGTTGTCAAGATATGCTCTTCTTGAGAGGCGGATATCCCAGCTACTACTAGAATGCGAGAAAGTTCTTGGAGGAACATTTTTCAAGCTCTTGATCATCCATGAATGACTCTAGTTGGTTGATGATCCATGTATCGCACATAAATTAGTACTTGGGGGTTCT
>SNQJ01S0225327.1:4374-19076 GCA_010110895.2 Picea sitchensis
GCACTTTAACCAAAGTCAAGTACAAAATAGAACATAAAGTACATAGGACAAAGGCAAATGTCTCTCCCACATGTGCTAAGAGGGAATAACACATGGGGAACACCTCCTCAGGTACCAAATCAACATTGTTCGTTGAATATGAAATACAAAATATAAAGAGCCATTCGGAAAACACTTGTTGTGGACTCCTGTCTTGTTATTACTGTAAACAACCAGGCAATTTCACGGAATGGATTTCTAAATGAACTAACCTTGAAGCTTGTGACATCTTCAGGAACTAGAATTGGGTCTTCCAATAAATGGGGCAAGAGGTCCAACCCATCATTATGCTTTTATAGGAACTATTTGCAATCTTCTCCTCTGAACGTCAATGTTTTCTCTAACAATATTAACATCTGGCAGAAGACCTGAGGTGACAAAGAAACAGAAGAGTGGTCCCGCAATGAAATAATTCTT
The DNA here is from genome assembly GCA_010110895.2 of Picea sitchensis. Classification (NCBI taxonomy): domain Eukaryota; kingdom Viridiplantae; phylum Streptophyta; class Pinopsida; order Pinales; family Pinaceae; genus Picea; species Picea sitchensis. The sequence continues at coordinate 4,831 of SNQJ01S0225327.1, forward strand.
TTGTCTGAAATACATTTATCGGTGCACCAAGAGACCAGGTCCTTACAGTCAAAAACCTCAGGGACACAACCTACACGAGAAATCATAGAGGTCCAAATTACTTGGTTCTCTGTGGCAGAGGTTGAGTAATAAGAATATTCCCTGGACCACTAGAATTTCTGGTCCTCGCACCCAGAGGTGTTCACTGTATCTAAACAGAACTGTTGTGGAGTTGATGCCATAGGTTTATGAGAACGTTGGTTTTCTCCAGACGATGGTTGAAATGAACACTTAGAGCCGATAATCTAACTCTCCGCTAAATCTAGGCTAAATGCTTATCAATGGGAAAACTCCTCGAGTCTTTCGCTAATTAATGACAATCTGTATGGGTGGTGCATGATGAACTGTTAGCATTAAATCTTACTTATTTCATATTCATAAATTCAAAGGTGGTGGGTACGATGAAGAGAAATTAAGGATTGGAGGTTTCGTGAATGTGACAAGGCGACGAAGTGAAAACGACATTTCATGATTTTGAAATCAACACTCTGAAGGGATAGTATAGCCCCCTGTAAATATTGGTTTAATGCGTATTAATAGGAGAACTACTCAAGCCTTTCTCCCATCAATGACAATTTATACGGTTCCTACATGATGAGCTATTAGAATTAAATGTCAATAATTGCATATTTAGAAACAAGATATGTATACATATATATAAACAATTTTTTTTTCTTTTATTATAGACAAGTGTGAAGGTCACAGAGACGAGGGAGAGAAAGGAATGAATGGAAAGGTCTGAAAAGCAGTTGGATGAGATTCAAAATAGGGTTACGAGGATACTCATGAGAGGTGAGTGTTCCATGGTCAAATTTTATGTATCAAAATTTTTGATTGCAAAACATGTAAAAAGGAAGAGAGCATGATAGGGAAGTTCAGCGACCGGTTTGTATATTTGCAGAATTCCTAGAAAGTGGCTAAGTATGGAATAGGGAAATGATCGGGTGAACTCATTCTCGGAAGTGAGGATTGAATTTTTCTTGAACAGACGAATCCGAAGATGGCAAATGACATTCCATGAAGTTTGAAATCAACGCTTGCTAATTGCATGTCTAGAAATAAGATCTTATATATAATTGCTAATTGCTAATTGCAAAATGGAGTGGGAAAAACAAACAATGATTAGGAACTAAATATTTCTTGAACCCACCAAACCGACGATCCACGAAAGAAATTCAAAGAAATGGCGAAGTATGGAAAGTAGAAGGACAGGCTTCAAAATGGGGTGAGAATAGTTCCAGAGAAAACGTGAGGACCCGACGGTTAAATTGTATTTCTTAGAAGTTTTCAGTGCAAATTGTGTACCACGGAAGAGGGAATGATAGGTAGATTGTACTATGGAAGACGGTATGATCTAAGTCTAGTTGTAAATTTGTATATCACAAAAGTGATGGTACTGTTCGTGGGTCATGGAACAATAGAAGTTCAATCTAGAGCCCGCCTACCGGGAATCTGCGGTCGGAGAAGTGTCTGGGTATGAAATGGGGAAGCGGTCGGTCGATGTTGTGATATAAGAGCACGAGTGAAAACGTGAACCCGCAAGTCCACCCACGCGCGCAGCCAAATATTTTTGAAAAAATGAATAAGTGAAGAGAAAGATAAAGTTCATGGAAAAGAGAAACATATATTTGGCGAAGTTTATAATACCATTTTATCCTGTCTATCTTAAGCTTCATTGAAACCAAACTTATTTTCATTGCACACAACTAACTAATTAAGTAAATTTCTCCCTCAACCATACACATTTTATATGAATAATTAAAATTAAAATAAATACATAAATACGTATAATTAATTTTTTTTAATATAAATATGAAAATTAAAATTAATTATATAAATAATTAAACAAGTTATTCAAAGTTCGATAGAAACATTAAATAAATAATATGAGAATGAAAATTATTATGTTTCACATAATTAACATTGTTTTAATCAAATCACATATGTAACAGATATGCAATTTTCCTGCCAAGATATATACTTGGAAAGAAGTGCGAAGGTGGTAGGCATAGAACACAATGACTAGGAATATGATCTGCGAGTTTACTTGATTCTTGGTGGTATGCTTCGTCCGTCAATTTGTATATTGTGGGACTCTGAGTCATTTTTTTAGCCAGCCAGCCTGCAAGTGCGACAATCAATTTCTATAGTGCGGAACTATGGGTGTTGTTTGTATGACACAAAACTATAGGGGAAATTATTTTCCATTTAATATAACTTATGTGACGCAAATGTAGTATGTGTCTCATTCTAGCACTTTTCCATTTGTAAACAATGGCAATCTTGAGCCCGCTAGCCCTGGAGCCCATGTGTCAATTTCCATATCGCGGAGCTCCGAATGTTGTTTGGAGCTAATAGAAAAAAAGAAGTACAATGTTGAGCCTGCCAACGCGCAAGTCCGCCTGTCAATTTGTATATCTCATAACGTTGGGCGGCACTTGTAGGACACATAAAAATAGGGGGCCAATTTAGAGAAAGGGGAAGCGCTTGGTCGAAATGCGTGAATCTGCCAACCTGCGCAGCAAGACATTTTTGGAAAAAAATGATTAAGTAACCGGGAAGAGAAACTATAGGGGATAAAAGAGTGGGAAAATATAAAGGCGGAGGGCAGTTTTTGTAAGAACGAATTGGTTTCAAGCAAGCCCCATTATTGCAAAACCATCATTTTATACTAATTGTCAACAAATTCTTTGTTGAAGATTAGATTTTATTGCAACGTTTGGGTGTAAGTATGTTCTTGATACATTATTCCATGTCAGTAACATATTAACTTAAGTATTAAACTTCATTTTCTACTAATTGTCATCAAATGCTTTGTTGAAGATTAGATTTTATTGGAACGTGTGGGTGTAAGTGTGTTCTTGATACATTCTTCCACGACTGTAACATATTAACTTAAGTATTAAACTTCTTGCATTATGGGTTGTTTGTATTAAAACTTAATAATTGCATGTCTATAAACAAGAATGACTATTTTGCTGCAACATTGTACTTTGGTATTGCTATGTTCTATCTGCATTGCGAATAGAATTCAATGTTGGTTTGAAACAATGTGTAATCATTTTTTGTGTACCAAGGGACCATGTCCTTCTTTGCTCCTGGGCGAAGGGAGATGAGTAGTAAGAATATGACCTGGAATAGTGGAACCTTTGGCCATTATGCCCGAATGTGTTTACTGTATCTGGACAAAACTGCTGCCATAAGTTAACAAGAACTTTTGTTTGCTCCAGATGATCTTTGAAATAAGAATTGGGGAGGGATAACATAACCCTCTAAAAATTTTGGTTTAATGTGTATTAATGGAATATATCCTCGAAACTTTCGTTGATCGATGAAAATCTCCAAGGTTCGTGCAGAATGAGTTGTTACCATTAAATCTCACTAATTCCATACTTAGAAAAAAGTGCGAAGGTGGCGGTGACAACGAAGAGAGATTAAGAATTAGATATTTCTTAAAGGAACCAACCCGCCGATGCACAAAACAAATTGCATCATGTTTGAAATGAATTGTTGGAAAGGATACCACTCTTCTCCACAAATCTTGGTTTAATTCGTAGTAATGACAAATCTTGTCCAGCCTTCCGAACATTAATGACAATATTAACGGTTCCTGCAAGATGAAGTACTAGCATTAAACCTTAATTATTGCATATCTAGAAATAGGTACGAAGGTATAAGTAATGGCGAATTGCGACCAAGCATTGTACATTTTGTCCACCCACCAACCCGCGAAAAAGATTCCAAGAAATGACCAAGTATGGAAAGTGGTCGGGCGGGTTACAAAAAAAAAAGTGTAGAAGATATACCTAGGAGACGTGAGGGGTTGATGGTAATATTTCATCTCAGTGAAAGATATCGGTCATCAATTTTTATGTCACAAAATTTCAGGTGTTGTTTGTGCGTAGGGGAATAACGAAAGCATAATGTCGAGAGGGCAATTTGTATATTGTTGAACTTCGGGTTCTGTATATAAAAGCATGAGACATTTGGAAAAAGGACCAAGTAAACAAAAAGAGAAATCATACAAGATGAAGGGGAATTTGTTTCTAACTTGTAAATCATGGAAGTCCGGGTGCTATTTGCAGGCAGCCGAACAATGGAAACGCAATGTTGAACCCGCGTATGCAGGAACCCGCAATTCAAAAAGTTTGTTCAATATGAAACGGGTAAGTGGTCGGTTGGGATGGTGATATAAAAGTAACAATCTAAATATGAAGATTTGAATCCACCAAATCCCGCACCTAGAAATTTTCCAAAAAATGAGTAAGTAAAGAAAGGGAAAGAAGAGGGAAAAGAGAAAGCAGATGGCAATTTTCAGAAGTGAGAATTGGTCTTAATAGTAAATATGGAGTGCATTAAACATGTTAACAGGTTCTTCAATCAAGGAATAGATACAGAAAGTGATGTTTATAGTTTCTAGGATCTGTTTGTATAACAGAAACATCGAAAAGTTACAAGAAAATCATTTTTTGGATGTTTAAGTAAAGTTTGTGTATTGCTAGCTTCACCGCAAGTATAACAGCGATGAATTTGAATTTTAATGTCCTCTCATTCATATGATTGTTCCATTAGACTTTGCATAGTATATATTATTTTATTTCAATTTGTTTGCTAATTTTTGGATTGTGGAAGTCAAGGTGTTGTTTGCAGGCGACAGAACAATGGAAACGCAATATTGAACCTGCCTATCTTGTAACTTGCCTATTCGAAAAACCGTGAGCCAAAATGTTTGTACAATATGAAAAGGGGAAGTGGTTAGTCGAGCTGGTGATATAAAAGTAAATGAAATATGAAGACATGAATCTACCAACTTCTGCACCTAGATTTTTTTTGAAAAATGAGTAATACATACTAAATTATAAAGTATGAACATGATATTTATAGATCATGTACAAATCCCACATTCCATACTTAGCCACTTTTTGGATCCCAGGTTATTGGGCTGGAAGGCTCAAAATTGGGCTTCTATTATTCTATGGCCTACAAATAGCACCCAGAATTTCGTGATATACAAATTGACAAGTGTTGGCAAATATTTAACAAACAACAAATGCTTGTCATTGATGGCAAGTACAACAATGAAGATGACATGAGTACAAAAAGGATGTAATAGATGGGCATTATGAGAAGACGCTGCAGAGAAGATTCAAATAACAGACAACGAATGCTTGTCATTGATGGCAAGTGCAACAATGAAGATGGCATGAGTACAGAAAGTATGTAATAGATGGGCATTATGAGAAGACGTTGTAGAGAAGATCCGAGTAAGCTCTGAAGAGATAGTGCAGAGGATTGTTGGAAAGAATAGAGATGGAAAAGATCATCATGATCAGCAGCACAGTGATAATGGGGGAGGAGAAGCAATAGTGATCGTTGGATCAACAATTCAAAATCCCCAATGACTGTCAGATCTTAATGTAGACAAGAAGAGCACGTAGATATGGAGGATAGATCTTGGGTGTTATATCCAAGCGCGAGGGTCAACCATCGTAGGATCCCATAGAATATGCACGATCTTTAAAAGTGAAAAGTGAAGTGAGTTCACGAAATCTCAAAATCCCGATGCAGACACAATGAAGACTTGTAAAATCCTGAAAATATCTTGACCATCAATACACCAAAACACGTGGACCGTTGATCTAACCTCATTTTCGGAGTTTCGCCTATCGCAACTTGGAGTGTCAAGAACCTCCATCGAAGGAATCGCGAGATGTGAATTCACGAAAAGATCTAGACCATAGATTCATCGAGATCATGGACCATTGATCTAAGCTCCATTTTGGAGTTTCGCCTATCGCGACTTGGAGAGGCAAGAAACATAACCACCGAAATCGTGATATGTGAAATAGTGATTTAATTGCAACCATCAGATCAAGATGTGATCTGGATCGTTGATCCGACTCCTTTTCGAAGTTTCACGAATCACGACTTGGAGAGGCAAGAAACATAACCACAAGAACGTCAAAATCGTGATATGCGAAATCACGATATGATCCGAGCCATTGAATTAAGATCAGAATTGGACCGTCGAATCATAGGACAAGTCACTGACTTGGAGTCAATGGAGCATGGTGTGGAAACTCGGGAGATGAGAGATCACAATAAGATCTAGACCGTCGGATATATGGAGATCTCAACCATCGATCATACTCGACGAAGTTTATAAACTCGCGAAATATGAAGCACATTTTGGCACAGCCTATGGTCATCGCCAGTGGTCACGAGAATGGAAAGAGTCAGTTTAGATAAGCTCCATTTCGGGGTTTTGGGGATCGCGACTTGGAGATTCGAGATGACTCATCTCCAGATTCACGAAATGAGAATTCGTGAAAAGCACTTTATGCATAAGCGCTTGGTCATGGCCATGGTCATACAGAGGAAGGAGCTAGCGCAGAAAAGCTCTGTATCGGAGTTTCAGAGATCACGACATGAAGTGTCCAGACACTTGGCCACATGAATGTCGAACTGCCAAAACCCGATTTAAAGGCAAGAATAACAAATTTCATCCAACAGTGCAGATAAACTTGAATGTGATCAGAGGCTACTATTCTCTCACAGTTAATTCATCAGTTACAAATCAGTTAGCAAAACTGATTCGTGATTCCTGATCGGTTGGCGTTTCAGTTGCTTAGACGATTTTTCTTTTGCCGAAGAAGATGCAAAGTGTAACTGTTGTGGGCATGTGTTCATAAAATAAAAAGATACAGACTGTGCGTGGTTGGTTGTTTTGGACGAAAAATGAATTAAACTGTAAGAAAGGGAAAATCAGAGGATGCGTAGTGTGAGACTGAAAATATGCGCAGTGTGAGACTGAAAATGTGTGCAGTGTGATACAAAACTCAGAGAAGAGTAACAGATGAGGAAAAGACTTGAAACAAAGAAGAATGACAGAACAAGTTGAAGCAGAGCAGAATTGCAGAACGGACAAAGGAAGAGAAGAATTGCAGAACAGTTAGAAGAAGACTAGATTTAGAGAACATAGAAGAAGTGGTAAGAATCGATTTATTTGTGTAGTTGGTTGTTTATTTATTCATTTATATTCTAGGGTGGTTGGGAGGTGCTAGGGAGGACTATTGTTCTCAGAGGTTCAAGTGGGAGCTTGAACACAGGGAGTTGTATCTTCCATCTGGTTGCAGCCAGAGAAACCAGGGTGACAGGGTGGTGCAAGGGAGAACAAGTGTTCTTTTTTATACAGGTTGGAGCCTATGTAACTAGAAGTTGGTGCTTCCATCAAGTTGGTAATGGAACATTAATGGAGTTGGTGCTTCCTTCTAGTGGGTGCTAGAGAAACCAGAGAGTTATTTCTCTCAAACAAGTTGGAGGTTGTAAAATAGAGGTAGTAGCCTCACATTGAGTTGGTGCTCAATTAAAGATGATGTACAGAACTTAAAAGACTGTCTATCATTTCAAAGAAGAAGAGGTTTTCTCCCTTTATGGTTTTCCTCGTGAAAATCTGTCTCTGTGTATATCTTATGTGTGACTGATGCTCATTATTTGTATCATCTATATGTTGTATAATATCAATTGTCACTTGAAGAAAATTTAATAATGGTTTAATAGATTTATTATTGTTTAAGCATGGTAACAACTGTTGTCTTAGTAATTCCAACAATCGGTATCAGAGCAGGTTCCTTTTATTCAAAGGTAGATCTGTAAGCTTAAACATGACAAGTCATGAAGGGACTTAAGCCTCTAAGCCCCCTCTATTTGATGGAACAAATTTTTCCTTCTGGAAGATTAGAATGAGAACATACTTAATGGCCTTGGGTGTTCATGTTTGGGATGTAGTAGAGACTGGATATAAAAAGCCCGTTGTGCTAGCCTCCAAGGACGATAAGTTAGAGTTTAGTTTTAATGATAAGGGAATGAATGCTATCTTGAATGGACTTGCTGAAGTTAAGTTTGTAAAGGTGATGCATCTTGAAATTGCCAAAGCAATGTGGGATAAACTTATTAGCAGTTATGAAGGAAATGAGAAAGTAAAAGATGCGAAACTTCAAACATACAGATTGAAATTTGAACAACAAAAGATGAATGAAGATGAAACAATTATCAAGTATTTTTTAAGAGTTGAAGAACTTGTAAATGCCATGAAGGGTCTTGGTGAGAAGATTGAAGAACCATTTTTAGTTAAGAAGATTTTAAGATCTCTGCTTGATAAATTTAATTCAAAAGTCTCTGCAATAGAAGAACTAAGTGATCTTAAAATTCTGTCCATTGATCAACTCCTAGGAACTCTAACTACATATGAAATCAGAATTAACAAAGACAAATCTAGTACTAGATAAGCATCTTTTAAAGCAGACAAGAATACCGATTTAGAATTAGATGATATTGAGGCAAAATTTGTGAGAAGGTTAAAAAAAGGATCAGGAAAATATCAAGGGAAGTTGCCCTTCAAATGCTTTAAATATGGTAAGATAGGTCATTTTTCATATAAGTGTCCCCATAAGAAAAAGGACCAGAACTCTGATGATGAAAAGAAGTACAAATACAAGAAATATAATAAAAATAAAAGTTTGGTTGCAAATAATGAAAATTCCTCAGAAGACATCGATAGTGACTCTTCCTGTGAAGGAAGGTTAAAGAAAGGATCAAATATCAAGGGAAGGTCTCTTCAAATGCTTTAAATATGGTAGATAGGTCATTTTCATATAAGTGTCCTCACAAAAAAAAAGGACCGGAACTCTGATGACAAAAAGAAGTACAAATACAAGAAATATAATAAAAATAAAAGTTTGGCTGCAAATAATGAAAATTCTAAGACATCGAGCAGTGACTCTTCCCCGTGAAGATAAGGTGAATGATTTCTACAGTCGATGGCCAAAGAGGATTATGATAATAAAATCATAGGCAAGGATGATAATGATGAAGAAGCTATGGTTGATATGGAAGGAGAACTGACGTTGCACCGAAGAAATTGACAAATTTTAATTAAGAACAGAAGCAAAACAATTGCTAATAATAATTTGAGAAAGACAAGAACATCTTGATGAAGATTTTCCCTCACGTAGTGAAATTAGAAGAGGCAAAGAAAATAGAAGACATACTAAACAATAGTTGTCGAGAAGAAATCCAATTGTGAATCCTTAGAAGAAGAGATAGTGAAAAACAAGAAACTAAATGGAGAAATTTAAAGTACTGTATCATCAAAATCTTCCAAGTATTAAAATCCTGTAAGGATTAACCTCCATTCAAATCAACAAAGAAATTCAAATTGAAAAGTTGGATTGGGATAAGAAGGATCAAATAGTGATCATCCAAGTAATACGGTTATCAAGTTTTTCAAATCCTCAAACATTGACAATGACACTCAAGGTAAACAAAGAAGGAAAAATCAACCACCAAGAAGGAATGAAAGCAAAAACACCACAACCGAATTTTGTAGATCGGCAAGATTATCGACATGAAAGAAATCAACCTCCTCAAAGAAGACAATTTTTCAAGGTACAATTTTTTTTTTATGTATTATTGCCTTATTTCTCTTCTCTAATTTGGTCACAAAGCTATAAACCGCTCTTTAAGATTTAGATATGAAATCCATCAAGATATTCAATGAATAACTATCTTCACAAACAAAGATTGAGACATCCAGCAACAAACAATCATAGACTATAAATCATGTGATGACTGGAGAAGGACACAAGTGAAACGCAACAACACCTGAAGCATAACAACTTATGATCTATTATTCAAGGAACTGCATGTTACAACCGCCATAATTATGGACATAAAGTTTGGTACTTAAAGAATTACAAGTCAAATTTGATCCCCTACTACTGAAAAAATGTCAAAGTTTGGAAGAAGAAAGTAGATGACAAGTGTGTGGACTAGTGCTATCAGCCCAAAGAAAAAAATAATCCCTAGTATATTGATAGTGATGCTCAAAACAAGGACCTGGAGACAAAAGTAAGTTTCTAACTCTAAGTGATAGCAAATGGAATGTAACTTTTGGAAACGATGCACCAGAAAGATAAAAGGTAAAGGAATTGTGTTTGAGTAATGGCAAGAGGAAAGCTCAAGATGTGTTGTTTGTAGAAGGTTTGAAACATAATCAGCTTAGTGTCACCAAGTCTAGGACCGAGGGTGTGAAGTTGTTTTACCTCTAAAGACTATAGAATAAAATCAGTGGATCTTACGCCTAGTTGCAAAAGGTATAAGAACAAAAAACAACAATGTCTATATATATTAGTAAAAGAAGAAAAGAAGAATGTCACTTAAGAAAATATGATGAAAGTTGGTTGTGGCATAGGAGACTTTGATCACCTAAATTTTGATCACATAATCAAACTCAAAACAATGGGGCAGTAAAACATCTTCCAAAGATATCAAATCCATATGACTCGTTTGTAAACCCTGTCAGATAGGAAATCTTACTTACTCAGCCCACCCAAAAAATTCCTCTTCAATAAAACATTCCATTTAGTGTATATGGATTCATGTGTGGACCATCATGGTTAGGTAGGAGGAAAGAAAATCACTTTATGTTGATTATTAATGACTATTCAAGACTAATCCATTAGCCTCTTTGAATGAAAAATCTGAAGCATTCGAAAATTCAAAGTGTTTAAGGATTTGAGTGAGAATCAAACAGGAAAAGATTAAAGGCGCGAAGGCCCTGATAGAGGAGGAGAATTTAGTCTAGGGAACTTCAAAGAGTTCGCGGATAAACATGGGATCAAAAGAGAGTACACACCCAAGGACTCCACAACTAAATGTGGAGTTGCTGAGAGGAAGAATAGGTCAAGACAACAAATGGAAAGTGATCAATAATGAATGAAAGGAACATACCCTCGTATTATTGTGGAAGCACCATACAACTATTCATATCCTTAACAGTTCTATCTCATACAAACTGACAAGACTCTTTATGAACTATGTTTGGAAGACATGCTTAAATCAAGCATTTTAAAGTCTTCAGAGTAAATGTTATATCAAGAACAATGATGAGAATAATGGCAACATGATGACGTGGATGATGAAGGTATCTTCTTGGGTTATGCTACAAATAGTAAAGGGTACAGACATACAATAAGAGATCAGATAAACTAGTTGATTGTATAGACATAAAAGTTGATGAAGCAAATCCCGGTCAAGAATGTAGGCATTGTTGAACTAAGAACATAAGATATAGTTGAAGATGAAGATGAACAGTCCGAGGACTTAAAAGAAGAATCTGAATTAGATGAAGATATGAATACCTCGACCGATACAAATCAGCAAAGAAGCAAAATAACCTCTAAGAATTATTAGAAAGAATCATCTTGAAAATCGATTAATTGGAGATAAATAAAGGAGTTCTAATAAGAAGGAAATTGATTAAAGACTTGTGAACAATCTCATGTTGCCTTTTATCTATAACCCAACCTAAAATTTTGAGGAAGCTAGCCAAGATTGTAGCGTCCCCAAGGTCGAGCCCTCAAGCATGATCATTATATGCAAAGAATTGTAAATATGTTCTATAGGCTGGTGTGAGCTAAGTTTTGAATAAGTCAGAGGGCTTATTAGTTTTGTTAGCCGTAGAGCCTAAGTGTTGAAGGCCGAGCCCGTGGATATAATTTGTATGTATGTACGTCAATTAATAAAATATAAACACCACCGCACTGGCCCACGAAGGAAAGAGTGATGGGGACCAGTGTCCGTATAGCAAGGAACTAGGGACCGGAAGGTGGGAAAGGGGATGAGGTGGAGTCGGGTTAAGTCTCCGCTTAGGCCCGGAATAATATTTTATTATTATTATTCCTAAAAACTCGGTAAGTACATTATTTTAACCTAAGTTCTTTGAAAGGGCCCGTGATTTCCCAACTGGTGGGAGAAGGGCGTACGGATGGAAACATAGCCCGGTGACAAGTGTCAACCCCGGTGCATGCAAACATAAGCATTGCTGAACTATGGGCTCTCAGCCCATCTCGAATCAACCCCTGCGGCGTGGAGCCTGCATTTACCTTCCACGGATATCCTAATTCATCGCCTAGACTGTTAAGGCTATGTTTTGTGTGGAAAACGTACGACCTCTTCAGAATACCCTGCTTATCTCTGGAAGACGTAAAGCCCGTGTTTGGTCCTCGAGGAAATCGTGTACACTCCTTTCCAGAGCTGTGAGTCTGTGTCTCGCTCTAAGAGAACCCGTGAATACCTCCATATTGAATCAGAAGCCTGTGTGAAACTATGGAAAGAGTCTTGCGTTGTTAGGGAAAGCTGAGCGAGCCTCGCTGTGGGATTCCCCGCCAGTCTCAAGACTCCTCGACCATTCTGCGGTTGTTGAACCGAGGAAACCCTGTTCATTTTCCGATCACATTGTGACCACCAGTTGCCTGGATCAGGTGGAGGTTTGTTGTTCGTGAAGCGACCGTGTGAGAGAGGCGCTAGCGGGAAGAAGAGGACTCGAAGGAATCCCCTCAGAAATTTTAGAGCCTAGAGAATTCTGGCCCATTCCCTCGCTCTCAGAACTCCAAGGTAAGGGAGACCGCGTACCAAGGACCTGCCTAGGTGATGAGAAGGTGCACTCCTCGGGTGGAACAGTACGTGGGGAATGAGGAATCAGGTGCAAGGAGCGCAGATTCCTCGCTGGAGAGCTTCTTCCTATGGAATGAGTATGTGTTGTCTTCCCAACCTCACCGAAGCCCAGATTCCTTGCCTTGGGTGGAGCTTGGTCCCAAATGGGCAGACCTAACAAGTTGAGATGATGAACAAAGGGTCTAAAGTCGGAGGTTCGTGGAAGGCCTCGTGACTTGGTTGGTGAATGCTACAACATAAAAAGATAAGTAACTGAAAGCATGTTTTAACACATTGGACATGACTGCGCTGTTAGAATCACGTTTTCCGTTGTGTAAATGAATTTTCCGATGCATGCTATGGTTTGTTAATGGTAACAAGAATCTATATATATTTTACCTCGCGGAATTAAGTGTTTAATTCTGGTTAAATGTATTTGTTTTACATCCATGTAATGAATGGTAAAATGGAGAGGTTTGCGAACTCCGTAGTGAATTGGTACACCACAAATTGGTATCAGAGCCATGGTTTCGATGTTGAGCCTAGATGGGCTAGTTGGTGGTCTTTGGACCGAGGGTTTTAGGAGGAATTGTGTCTGGAGGAACAATTTTTGAACCTTAGAATTTTTTTTGAGTGCCAAGGTGTTACTTGGTCGTATTACGAATCTCAGGAGTAGTAGCAGTAGATTAAAACCGCAGCCGGTGTGGTATTTGGCCATAGGGAGAGAGAGAATTCTACACCAGAAGTGTTTGATCCATAGAATCTGTTTGGGAGTAATGGAGAACCCTCACGATCGTCAAATCTAAATAACGTGCACCAGGTTTAAAACCTCTTGATATTGCACAAGAGTTAAACTCGAGGAGCGTGAGTCGTAAGATCCCCGTGGATTTACCCGTCAACCGGGCCCTGGCTTGACGTGGTTATTAAACTTAAGTCCTCATGGGTGAGGAGAAGTCCCGAGAAGACTCATCCGGCCGGAACGGATTCTGAAACGGGAACCCTATGGACAAGTGATTTACCTTTGAATCTCCTCAACTCAAACCCGACGAGAGCTGAGCACGGCCACTCGAGTAGAGGTCACATGGACCTAACTTGACCGCGATGTGTTAAAGCTAAAGGCGCATCTGGAGCCCAAGACGGATGGTCTGCGAATTCGAAGGCAAGGTTTCGAGCACGGGAGAATCGCGATACACGATTTCCCGATAAGGTTTAGGTGTGTGGGGCCACACCAATTGTCAAGAGGACAGGTGGCAGATTTATAGCCACAGGAGAAAGGATTGTTGACAAGGCAAAAACTGGGACCCATCGGAGATCCCGTGAGCGTATGAGCTTGATGTTGAATTCGCCGAAACCCTGAGGAGTGGTTTGATTAAGGTCATATAGTGTGGCCGTATGGTGAGGTTATAGCCCGGAGGGGTAGCACGGACAGAGCCCATCGGAAATCGGGAAATCGGGATTTCCGATGTCAAGCGTTTTGGGCGCGCACATGTTTGCGAAACCCCGAACCCCAATAAGGATAAGGCCAGGGTCACGAGTCAGCGGTCACATAGGCCAGGGCTGAGCCTAGAAGACTAAGGCATATCGGAGAATCGAGAGTGGCGAGGACATGCGCCTGTCGACAGAGCAAGTGTCGAAACTCTGATAGGGATAGTCACTTGAGGGAAATAACCACGGTCTTGGCTCATGGTCATATGAGTCAAGGGCTAGGCCCA
>SNQJ01S0225328.1:0-14702 GCA_010110895.2 Picea sitchensis
ATTAGGTATGTTCTCATTCTAACCTTCCAGAAGGAAAAATTTGTTCCATCAAACAAAGGAGGCTTAGTGACTGAAGTCCATTCATGACTTGTCATGTTTAAGCTTACAGATCTACCTTTAGATAAAAGGAACCGACTCTGATACCAATTGTTGGACAACTGAGAGGGGGGGGTGAATTAGTTGTTATCGTGCTTAAACAATTATGTTTATTTTAAACTCTTTACATAGAACTCAATGACAATCAAAATAATGCAAAGAGGTAAGCAATAGAACATTCGACATCAGTCACACATATGAAATAAACAGAGACAAATATTTTTTTAGGAAACCCATAAAGGGGAAAAACCTCTTCTTCTTTGTATGATAAGTAATCTTTACATTCTGTATATTATCATACATATGAGCTCCAACTCATTGTGAGGCTACAACCTCTATTTTTCAAGATGCAACTTGCTGAGAGAACTAACTCTATGTTTTCTCTAGCACCGACAAGAAGGAAGCACCAACCCCCTGAGTGTTCCAGCACCGACTGGATGGAAGCACCTACTTCCACTTATACAAGCACCAACTTGTTTGAGAGCACCAACTCTTTGGTTTCTCTAGCACCCACTAGAAGGAAGCACCAACTCCCTGAGTGTTCCATCACCAACTGGATGTAGGAAGCACCAACTTCTAGTCACACAGGCACCAACCTGTATAACAGAGAACAACAATTCTTCCTTGCACCACCCTGCTACCCTGGATTTTCTGGCTGCAACCAGATGGAAGCTACAACTCCCTATGTTCAAACACCCACTTGAACCTCTGAGGACACCAGTCCTCCCTAGGACCTCCCGACCACCCTGAAATATAAATATTCTGTACTGAAATTTATTATAGTGATTCAATAGTTGTCATTGGATTACCAGGCTTATCATTGTTCTGCTATGCTACTCTGCACTCCTGTAACAGTGTCTCCCTGCCTGCATCATCTTGCGCTTTCTAATCTTCTATTTTTCTCTACAAGTGAACCTCAACATTATTTTACTATCTCAACTATGCATCTTTGTTCTTTTCTTCTGCCGTGCTTTATGCTCTGCGTCTTATTTTTCTTCTATGAATTACACCTCTTCTGTGTATTTCAAATCCTGCCCACAACATGCTATTTCCCATGTGTAATTCCTCTCAACAACAACCTCCATATCTTCTCTATTCTGCATATTTATACTATCTATGCACCTTCTTCATCCTCCATGCACAATGCCTCTACATGCTCTTCACCGTGCCATGGTTCTGCTCATCGAGTTGTTCACTGCCACTCCACTTTTTTCTTTGCTTCGCTCGCTCAAGCCTCAAAAAGAAAACTACATCTCTGTTATTTGCTTCTGACTGTTCAACAATTGTTACTCATATCTGAGTTTTATCTCAATCTCTACAACCTCTAATTTTACTCTTCTTACAGTTCATCACATTTTTCCGGTTAGAACAACCAACCTACCACTGTCATCACGTTTTTATTTTATCCTATACCACTTATTCAGTTACACCTTGAATCTCCAAGAAAATGCATCAGCCACTGAATAGCCAACCATCCAAGAATCATGATTCATTTTTTCTAACTGAATCGTAACTGATCGATTACCTGTGAGGTGAAACAGTAACCCTTCGATCCAGTTTCCAATTAACCAGCACCATTGGATTAAATCCATAGGATTTCACGTTTATCTCATATGCCCACTAGCTATGATCGAGCACTAAACAGAATTTGAATTTCGTGATTTCGCATTTCGACATTCCTATGATGAAGGGTCTCGACACTCCAAGTCGTGATTGCTGAGACTCTTATATGGAGCTTAGAACCGCTAGCTTCTTCCCTTCACGTGACCACCGGTGGTGACCAGAGGCTGCGCCAAAAAGGCGCTTCGTATTTCGCAAACTTATGAACTTCATCGAGCCTAATCAATGGTCGAGATCTCCAATGATTCGATGGTCCAGATCTCATCGCGATCTCGCATATCACGATTCCTGTGATGAAGTGTCCCGATACTCCAAGTCATGATCGTCGAAACTCCGAGATTGAGCTTAACACTGCTAGCTTCTTCCCTTTACGTGACCATCAGCGGTGACCACAGGCTGTGCCAAAAGGAAATTTGTATTTTGCAAACTTATGGACTTCATTGAGCTTGATCAACGGTCGAGATCTCCAATGATCTAACGGTCCAGATCTCATCACGATTTTTCATATCGCGATTCCTATGATGAAGGATCTCGATACTCCAAGTCGCGATTGCTGAGACTCTGAGATGGAGCTTAACACCGCTAGCTTCTTCCTCCATCTTCCGCAGATGTAACCACTGGCTATGACTACAGCCTTATTCTAAAACGCATTTTGCACTTTCGTATCTTGGTTATTTTGTGATGAGTCCTCTCGACTCTCCATGTCACGAACTCTAAAATAGAGATTAGCTTCTCTAGCTCTGCTCTCCGGCTCTTGACAATGTGACCACGAGATATGACCACTCGCCAATCAAACGAGCAGTTCTCTCCTTTGACTTTACAGTCAGTGAAATGATGATCTTTCACCATGTGTCCCATGGAACCAACGGTCCACGACTATCCTCAATGGACGGCCAAGATTCCTTCACATTTTTGGAGAGTTGGATGACTCTTGGTCTTATCCACCTTGTAGCTTCACCATATCTAATGATTGTTGGTCCTTCGTAATTACTCCAGATCTGATGGCCCAGATCTTATCACGATTTCGCATATCGCGTGTTGGGAGGTTAGAGAACTTACTTCCTTTGACCTTTTAGTTAGTGAAATTATGATCTGTGACCACGTGTCCTGCCCGAAGATGGACAGTCCTCCTTCTTTCGGGATTTTGTAAGCCCACTTCACCTTTCACTTTAAAGAACTTGAGTATGCTATCTCTCTTGAGCTTTGGCAATGAGTTAACCTCATCTCTGGTGCACACATACACACTGCATGCGACTCTGTGCTAATCCTCTTGAGCTTACATTGTTCCTGTTTTTCCATCGCTGCACACTCTGATCTTGCCATCAATGACAAGCACACTTTGCCTATAAACATGCCAACATTTCCATCTTACTGAAGCAATCAAATGGAGGTAGCTACATCCAAAATTAAGTGTATTAAGACTAAAAAAGAGAAGGAAGTTCCAAGATATCAAGGTTTATCAAGTATAGATCAAGTCACAAGGTATCGATCAAGAGGAATGGTAAGATCCTTTCAGGAAATAATGACATCAAAATTATTTATGTTTTTACCTTATCAAATCTTAATCACCCTAATTCTAAACAGTTTTCTTGTTACGTTATATCTATCAAGGGAGAGAAAATATAGTCAAGAACATCCGATAACGATACACTTGTGTTAGTTTGGAATAAGGATTACGATTCAGATTCATATTGTTAATTCGTCTTGCACGATCATTGGTGCATATATACTTATTTTTAAAATTAAATTTGTTTTCCTCAACATAACAATGATATCCAAATTTATGTCAAGCAACAAATTGAATAAGATAAAATTTATCATGTTTACCAATTAATTAAATGCAATGCAGATCTAAGCGATAGAATCTTAACTGATATCTAAATTCACAAGTGTTAGAGTTAAATTGTAATATATATATATGGAATCGAATCAAAGAAACTAATGACAGTCAACCAATGTTTAACAATGAATCGATAACCTGTAGATACATAATTTGTGCAATTTCGTTCTAATCAATTTAAAACCAATATGACACTTCTGTTAGATTAAATTAATGATGGATTATTAAACGATTAAGATGAATGTATCAATCTTTCATATCTTCGAATAGGCGTAAAATACAATATACATTTCAAGAATAATTTCTTAAATAAAATGTACAATAAGAATTACAGTCTATAATTTCAATTTAACATTTATAATACCACAAGTAACAATAACAGTAAAATATCGTGACCAAATGTTGATGTGCTCAAAGACAACCTTTAGTTGGAATCTTTCTCTCGTCCCTCGCTTGTTAATTGAACAACTTCATCGGTACCTCCCAACCAAATCTATGGGTACTCTTCTTCCCCCTTAGCCCCTGAGTCGCAAAGGGGCCACACACAAGTAACCAAGAAATAATAGAACCAAAACTTTCCTCGCAAGGAAGAGCTTCCACTCTCTACATAAGTTTGGAACCCAACTCTCAACAAGTAAACTAGTTCAAAAAAATTTGACAGCCTAACAGTACTTTCCAAAAAAAGTGAGATCCTTGTCCCTTCCCTTTCATTTATTTTATATAAAAATTCCCCATGACACATTTCCTCATGCACAAATAATTAATTTTTAATAATTTAATTAAATGATTATTCACCCACCACATGTGTCACACTCTCCCCAAGTTGCACATGTTAATTCCCTTTTTATTTTATTTATTTAAGAATTTTCCCTCACATTCCCCAATTGGTTCCTATTTTTCCTCTTAGTTGTCCCTTAGTTCCCCAATCCCTCATTTATTTTGTGTCCCCTAACTAGATTTTAGTTTGAGTTGGATTAGGAGTCTTCTTTTAGTTAGGATTAGTGGTAGATTGACTCAAAATGCTTCTCTATGTGAACCACATATTCTCTCATGTTTTTATTTTCTTTTATTTAAAATTCCATTTATTATTTTCATGCACACATGTGCATCTACCCACTTTATTTTAATTTCTTCATTTGCTTAACTTACTATTCTAAATCCCTTAATTCCCTTTTTGAGTTTTACTTCATCAAATATCTTTAGACTTAGACTCTTTGTTATTTTCTTGTTTATAATTTAATAATCATTTGCATGTGATTTTCTATCCAAGTCTAAGTATTTTATTTTATTTTCTAGACCTTCTAGATTTGTATTGACTCACAACTTGATTACATGATGTACCCTTCAAGATGCATCTTTGTCCTCCAAGGGTGCCACTCACCTTTGACTAGTTTAGAAGTGTGTCCAACATTTCAAGTCAACACTCCACTTGGTTGATCTTGTGAGAGACTAAAGGTTGTCTAAGGAATAAGGATTTCGCCTTATTGTGTGCCGCTTAGAATTATTCGTGAGTGACTGTCTCTGTCTGCCCTCACGAAATCATGGACATCTTGGAACGAGGTAATCGTTAACCATGTGTTAAGGTCATAGCGAGAGTGCTAGTAGTTTGTGACAGGGACATTGTCACACCTCTCCCTCATCTGTTTGGTTTCTATGTATGGCCCCTTTACTCCATATTTGATTCGTACTAGAAAGCGTCACCAAGCCCGCATCCACTGACAAGGAAAAATTTCAATAATCCATATGCATAATATCCATACTGAAGTCATCATATAAACATGTAAATCAATAATCAAAACTCAAACTAATACAAGTCCACTCCTTGACTCAATCCAGAGTCCAAGGAAGTTTGTTGATTCCATCAACATCCTCAACCTGTCATATATTCTGCACACTCAAGAGAACTCATCAATAATACATGTCAATATATGTACATATATAAATTAACATATAAATCATATTGAATTCATAATATAACTCATAATAAAAGCATAAGCATAATGTATCATAACCAGATCACTTGCTTGCAAGTGTCGTCAAAGAATAATTCAATATAAAAGTGCTCAGTGGAACTCTATGTTACATACACCCTCTCTTGTTTTAAATTTCATCTCAAAGTTTGTATAGTCTAAAGAAAACAATAAATGTATCTGAAAAAAATCTAAATATCCAATCTGTCAAACAAATAAGGAAACTGTTGACATATCTCATATGCATCCTCCCATGTAGTTGAGTGTGGACTATAATTGTCTCACTAGACCTTGACCTGATCAACTATTCGACATCGTAGCCATCAAGTGCGATGGTCCAGTATGTGGATTATATCCACCATGAGAGAACCCTCGTCTGACACCTACAAATAAATCAAGTCAATAACATGTGATGGATCTGAAATATAATGTCATAAAACAGATACATTAAATACATCATTCATATGCCTCAAAGAATCAGGAAAGGCTAGTCGATAATCCACGGGTCCCTTCCTTTCCACAACTTCAAAAGGTCCCATAAACCTAGGAGAGAGTTTAACAACCTTTCCAAACTTGATAGAACTCTTATGTGGTTTCACTCGCATGAAAACCTTGTCATCAACTTCATAACTGTGGTCAATGTGATGCGTATCAGCATAAATCTTCTTTTGATCTTGCGCTTCTTTAATCCATTGTATTATAGTTCACATATTCTCTTCCATTTCTTGGATTACTTCTGTTCCCACCAAGACCCTATCCTATAGTCAATCCCAACTCAGAGGTGACCGGCATGGTCATCCGTAAAGAAACTCAAATGGTGCCATCTTAATCGAACTCTGATAATTGTTGTTGTATGTGAATTCTACCAGTGGTAAGAATTATTCCCTTAGGTTGATCCATCACGTACATCCGAAGCATATCCTGTAATATTTGATTCGTTTTTTCAGTTTTTCCATCTATTTCAGGGTGATATGTTGTGCTAAAGTTCAATTGCGTTCCCAAAGCCTCTTGGAAACTAGTCCAAAAACATCCAGTGAACATTGTTCCTCTATCATAAATTATCTTCCTAGGCACACCATGCAATATTACAATCTCGCTAACAAACAATCTAGCTATGTCTAGTGCCTAATACATCGTATGAACTGGAATAAAGTGTTCACTCTTCGTTAGAGTGTAAATGACCACAAAAATTGAATCGTGCCTCCTTGTCGTCAGTGGAAATCCAACAATAAAATCCATCAAAATGACTTCCCATTTCGATTGAGGACTATGATGTGGTTGTAACAATCATACTGGATGTCTATGTTCAGCCTTCAATTGCTCACATTCAAGATATCTCTCCATGTAATTAACTATATCCACTTTCATTTTTTTCCAGAAGGATAAAGGCTTAATGTCTACCTTCATCTTTATGAATCCAAGATGGGCCATCTACACTGCTCAATGAGCTTCGCTCAAAATCAAATTTATCAATTCATCATTAGGTGATACATAAATTTTGTTGTTATACCTCAACAATCCATTGTTGTCAAATGAATAACCTTCATACTTTGGTACCATCATGGTATCTTGTCCATTATTATCCTTAAATTCCCTATACCAATCGCCGTCAATCTGTAAAGCTAGAATATTTTCTCGAAGATTTGTCTTAAGAGGCATTATTGAGAATATGTGTGGTCTCCAACTCAATGCATCTGCTACTCTATTCATTGTTCCTTTAATGTAGTTAATCTCAAAGTCGTATTTTCTAAGCAGTTCTGACCAACGCCTTTGTCATGTGTTCAAGTCACTCTGAGTAAACATATGTTGCAATCCATAGTGATAAGTATTTAATTCTAATTTTTGTCCAATAAGATAATTTCTCCAAACTTTCAAGGAATAAATGATTGCTAATAACTCCAAATTGTGTGTTGTGTAATTCTCTTCATGCCTTCTTAATTTCCTTGAAATGTCAATGATCACTCAACCATCTTGCATCAAAACTGCACCTAGACCTTCCTTGGATGCATCTGTGCATACCAAGAATTATTTGCCATGTCAGGAACCTTCAGTATCAGTGTTGTCGTTAATAACTCGAGATTTTGAAATTCTTCTGCACATTTCTCTGACCATGCAAATTTCTTGTGTTTCTTCTGCAATTCCATAATTGGATTTGTTATCTTCGAAAAACCTTCGACGAAGTGTTGATAATAACTTGCTAAACCCATAAAGCTACGTACTTCTTGTGCGTTCGTCAAATATGTCCATTCCATAATAGCCTCTACTTTCACTAGATCTACAACGATACCTTACCCATATATGATATGTCCCAAGTAATGAATCTTCGTCTGGTAAAATGAACATTTCAACAATTTCCCGTACAACTTGTTTTCTCTTAGACAATATAAAACTAACCTCAAGTGTTCGTTGTGCTATTATTTCTTTTGAGAATAAATAAATATATCTTCAATAAATACTTGTACAAACTTATCCAAGTATTCGCGGAACACCCCATTCATCAAATTCATGAATACACATGGGGCATTTGTTAGTCCAAACGGTAAAACAATAAACTCATAGTGTTTGAATCTCGTCTTAAATGAAATATTAGGGATATATTCCTCCTTAATCCATAATTGATGATATTACGATCTCAAGTCAATCTTTGAAAACACCATTTCTCCCTTCATCTGATCAAATAAATCGTCAATCCTTGGCAACAAATACTAGTTCTTGGTTGCAGCTTTGTTCAATTGACAATAGTCAATGCAAAGCCTCCACGATTTGTCCTTCTTTCTCACAAAAATACCTAGCGCACCCCACGATAATATTCTTGGACATATAAGTCCCAAATCCAACAACTCCTTCATTTCATTTTAAACTCTTGTAATTCCAGTTTTGACATCTGATATGGAATTCTTGCAATAGGTTCAGTTCCAGGTTTCAAATCTATGGTAAACTCCAATTATCTTTCTCTTGGAAAACCTAGTAATTCCTCAGGAAATACATCGGCAAAATCCGATACTACATGGATATTTTCTAAACCTTCCATGTCCCCCTTTTCGTTAAGTGCTAAGATGGTGTATAACTTACACCACTTACACATATTTTTTTGTAATTGTATTGAAGAAATAAACCTCAACGACACTCCTTGGGTTCTTCCTACAATTACTCTAAAATGTCCCGAATCATTTATTAAACTTAATCGTTTTGTCTTGAATTCAAGTATCGCATCGTGCGATTCTAACCAATCCATTCCGATCACTATATCATAAGATCCCAAGATTTTAACATACAGGTTTACACTTATCACAAAGTCACCCAAGTTAATGTTACAATTCTTCACCTTTACTCCAACCTTTTGCTTGGTGCCATATGCCATTTCCACATGTATAAACTCATCTTGTTCAACTTCCTTCACCTTAATTATTTTAATTGCAACACTAGATATACAAATTTCAGTAGCTCCTAGATCTATTAAAATACTAAAATGTTGATCAGTGATCATACCTGACATCTTGAGCATGCTGGAATTATTATCAACCCGATGGTTACTCACTGCTACATGTATCTTGTGGGCCTTGCCCAAATCTCCAACTATCATAGGTCTTGATGATCCGATAGCTCTTTCCTTCTCAATAGGATAGTATCTCTGGTAATGTGGCTCTCCACATGTCCAACATCCATTCTTCAGTCTGGTGCTCCTAGTCCCAGAAGTAGAAGATGTTGGCCTAGGAGTCTATTGTACTGGTCTGTTTTGCGGACCAGGTCTAAATTGTTGCTACTATTGTGGACAACGTTGTTGTTGTTTATAATGTGGTTCTCTATAAGGAGTCATGTGCTCAGGAGTTTGTCATTGTGGTGTTGATAATACAGGTCCTCTGGGCATATCATGGTGCCCAGAAGTCTGTCTAACTGGTGTTATAGAAATATTTGCCTCACCCAATACAATCTTGCATAGAAGACCTTTTTCCATTTCCCTATGTAGACTTGAAGTCCCTTTTTTGCAAATCCCAGAGATAAAAATATAATTTTTCCACATATACACACCTTGCCTACTATAAAACATGTGTATATGTAGGTTTCACCACTACAACCTGCATACATCTGGAAATGTGCCCAAAATTTAAAAATGGTGTCGGGTTTCCATGCCACGTCACGAGATCAATGATCATTGACCTTCCATATATTGGAATCGTTCTGAATCGACCCTTTAGTTCCATTTTAAGGCTATAAATGGGCCAAATTCAAGCTATGGAAAAAGAGAAAGAATTCAACTTTGAGAGCAAAGTTACTCTGGAGAAATTTTGCACTTCACATTGAGTCTGCATCCCTTTGTCCTTTAAGTCTGAACACATTGTTCAGCCCCCAAGATCTTCCCTTACTGACTGACAAATTCATTTTCTCTCTTATATGATATTGCCTTTGATGGCAGATTGAAGTGGTGGAGGCCCAGCTGGAAGGAAGTTAGTTTCTCGGTTCCGAACCATGCCGACACAGAAGTTTGTAACTCATTCACTTCTGCTGATTATATCTTAATAGAAATATTATTTTCTCATCCAATTAATATCTTTCAAATATTTGAATTATTATTCCATGGGTGTATTTGTTATGAATGTTGATGGATTATGCTATTGAATTTGATAACATCATATATTATCACCATATGGTTGCGTTTCTTGGTTCTTGAGGATTAGTTGCAGGTATATTGCTTTCAGTCAAGTGCTCAATGGTGGACTTCATTGAACATCTGGATGAGGTAGGCCTCTTATCTTGTCTTGTTATCATATTTTATTATATAAAATACTTGATATTAGAGTTGATTTTTGCAGTCATTTCCATCTATTGTGGTTTATCCCTAGCCATAGAGAGATTTTCCTCGTAAGAGAATTGGTGACCATACTGGGGATTGAATCTTGTTTTTCGGGGTTTGGATTGTTTTTATCCTTGGATTGCTCTCGTTCATATTGAATTTCTTCCATATGATTACTTGACAGCCTCTATTCACTCTGGGTCTGAGTCTTTCAACCTTCTCCTTAGCCTAGCTGTGTTTTGACACATATACGCGAGTTTTTTTCTTGAAAATCACATACATACACGTGTTGTCCTTATGCAAGTTGCGTACATACGTGCTTTTCCTTTGAAAAATAGTGTACATCAACCTTTGTTGCTTGTTTTCTAGGTTTGGTGGTTGTTGGGTAGGTTTTGATGATTGTTGAGTCTTCTTGGGTCTGTGTAGTGATTGTTAAGTGTCTATGGAATGGCAGGAAACCTATCTTTAGTTGAATATTTGGGCGGTGCATTTCTCATCATATTTTCATTTTGATTTTACTTGCACCATGGGCTGGGTGTTTTTCTCCTTGATATCCTACTTGGGTTGTCTTTGTCTATACACAGTAGAGTCTTTATATCAAGCTATTGTTCAGTCCTTGCATTTTAATTTTTCTTATATTGAAAATACAAAAATATTAGGCATTTTACATTGATTGGAATTTTGATCTCTTGAGTCTTTGTCATTTATCTTAGTGCATGTAAATAAAGATTGCCTTTTTATTTAGAAATGCATAATTGAATTGAAAATTTCATTTTTAAGAAGCATATCATTTATTGGAAATTGAAGTTAGGACTTTGCATTGTATTCATATTCATTTATTTTACTTGTTAAGTCATAACATCACTAGTTTCACGACCACACGTTTTGAGTAAGCAAGGCCATTAAAATTAACACTATAATTTAAAATTGATTCATACTGATTTTATTTTCTAGGGTGCACAAACTAGTTTAGGATTTAGTGCCTTGGAATAGGATATTATGAGTAAACTTATGCAAGGTTATTAAATCAACATGTGTGTCTCCACTGTATAATTGTATAATTTGTAATATTAGGATTCTCCACTTACACTGGATTTAAGCATGATGTCGCATGAGGTTGGTTGAAGGGATATCCCCCCGATATCTTCTTAGCATCATAGATATTTCTGGGGATCTATTCATATCTGGGGATCTTGCTAGTACCCTTACCTCTGTTAGAGGTGGTGCTCTCAAGGTTTTGGGCTTTGCTACCCTGCCCATAGGGTGGACCTGACTTACGATTATTCGCCTATGCATCGGTTATACCGTGGTTGATTAGTTTCCTGACTTAGGTACCACATAGGTTACTTGCAGGGGTTATTCTACAGGTACCCTTGGTCAGATAAGGTTCAAACAACTCACAACCTTTATGGAGGATTACCTCTCTGGGGGGATCTGACCGATTGGTTGTTAATCCCATGAGGGCCCTTATAACTGATTCTAATACCTCTGATATTTAGCAGGGAGTCTCGGGCCCCTCTTGGGTGAGGCATACCTATTTTAGGGAGGGAGGCCCCTTTCAACCACTTTATCCTATTTGTGTCCATATTGGTCGTTTGATTATCTTTGGTGTGCTCTTTGATTACTAGTTTTCCTTAGGATATTTTTTTTTATCTCAAGTCTTAAGTCATCGTGGAGCCAGACCAGCTTCCCTACAGGTCTCGCTGCTTGTTATAGTTACCATTGCATTTTGAGTCTTTGCCTTCTAAAAGGCATATAGTTATTAAACGTTGTACACACACCTCCACTTATCATAATTGTGATTATACAAGGATGAGTACTGAACCGTGTCATCGAGATACTGGGAGCACTTCGACTCCCACACCTACTATAGTCAATGGTACCCCTTCGACTCCTTCAACCACAATTGTTGTAGTGTCAGGGGCACCTATCATCACCGCTTCCCATCCTATAGTGAACACTCAACCTATTTCCATGAGCCCATTTGGGTCTCTTGGACACACACTGGGCTATAATGTTCAGTCCATCTCGATGGACTCTAGTCCTTTTTCCTATGGTATGACAAATTTTACATCACAGTTTTCAAACTCCATCCCATCCATTGGCCCTAATGCTAGAATTGGACTTGGGGGCACAACTCCTCCTTATACTCTGTTGTTGTTTGGTGGCTCTTAGATCCCTCAAAAGACTCCTATCGTGGGAGACATTTCTTCTTTTAAATTCGGGTCTAATCCTGTTACTTCTAGATGGAGTAACCAACCTGGTGAGCAAGCTATTTCTTATGATCCATCCTTTACACCCACCTCCTCTGTGTTGATTCTGACCAACATGTTTGGCATGATGAATCCACCTTTATCCTCCGGATTCATACATGGAGGAGGTCAGTTTAACACCTTGGGAAAACCTCAACCTGGAGCCACTTCGGCTGGGGGCATTTTTTATAACCCTCATTAGAAAATTCCTACTTGAATGATGCCCAAACAACCCCTTATGAATCAGCGTGGAGGAGGGTATTACAATCTCAGATAGGGCCATGGTGCTTACCAGAACCCTGGATGGGCTACGATTCCCCAAACACAATCTTTCTAGGGAGCTTGGGGCTAGATGCCGCAACCCCATCTCCCTTTTATGGCCACGCTCAATCTGCCAAACTTTTCTAAGTTAATGAATGACCCTGTGTGTCATGATCCTACATGGCCCCTTGTTCCCACCAAGCTTCCTTTAGATATTCCAAAATTCGAAGGCAAGAATGGCGAGGATCTTGGTGATCACGTTACCACCTTTCACTTATGGTGCTCTTCGAATTCCCTTAATGACGATTTCATTCAGTTAAGATTATTTCAATGCACCCTCATAGGGGTTTCTGCTAAATGGTATATCAAGCTACCTAGGGGGGCATATGGGACCTTTATTCATATGGCTTTAGTCTTCCTTAACCAATTCCAATTGCTAGTTCGTTATGATGTTGGCCTAGAAATTTTGTCGACCTTACACCAGGACAAAGCCACTCATATCGTGGATCACATCTAGGAGTGGTGTAAATGAAATAGGTTGATCAAGACCTACATATCCCCAGAATTCATGTTAGAGTGGTTCCTTAAGTCTTTACAGCCTCCTATTTCGAAGGATGTTGCTACATCCAAGGTTACATCTGAGGAAGAAGCAATCTTCAAAGCACAACAGTTATATCTTATATATGCTTAGTCTGGGATGTTATATGAGATTCTTTCGGATGCACCGAGGTCAAACTATGACCCTAGAAAAAATACCAGACCTCATGTCGATGGAATTGTAGGCGTCGCCAATGTGAAATCCACAGACTCGGTGACAAGACATTTGAAATAGTTGTATCTAAACTAGTCTATAGGAGTGTAATGTCCCCCACCTCTTAGAGAGGTAATGAGGAGACTCAGTGGCCTGGTCACCCGTACTAGGTCATAGTCTCACACTGAAGGGGGGGAAAAGTCAAGAAGTTAAAAGTTATATTTTTAAGTTGACTTAAGAAAGGAAAAGGAAAGGAGTAAGAGATAACTCAACAGAAGAATAGAAGAATTAACCCTGGGAGTTAACCTAACTCAACAGAGAATTAGAAGGAAAAATATAAGTAAGAGGCTAGGGTGCACCTATTACTCATTCTAGTTTTGGATTAGCATTTGCTATTGCTCTTGAGCATTCAGTTTGGGGGTTTCCTGTACAAACCCTTGTGAGCAACTCAGTGGTGAAATATCCACTCACCTTGTTCCGCAGCTTGGTCTCGGGGATGAAAGACTCCTCCACACCATTCTAGTCTCATCCCATCTCCATATAGTTCTTCAGAAGGGACAGGACCATCATTTTGAGTTATTTTTTGGAGGGTTATCATCATTCTACATTTGTCTGCAGATTGGGACATCTTGGAGCCATAGGGGACGTCCTGTAATTCAGTAAAACTCAGATCTAGGGAGATCTTCCTGAGATATGAGTCCGAAAATTCTCCCATGGGATTCTCATAGCCCGATCTATATTCTTGGAGAGTTTCAGAGCATTTGGAGGCCTCCTTCATCAGGGCCGAACCAACTAGGGTTTCAGTCATCTAGTGGGGCACCCCATTCAGTGGGAAATTCAGATCTACGGAGATTGAGAGGGATCTTGGAGATTCAGGCACCTGGGTTATTCTTACCATCAGCCGATCTATATTCTTGAAGAGTTTCAGAGCATTTGGAGACCTCCTTCATCAGGGTCGAACCAGCTAGGGTTTCAGTCATCCAGTGGGGCACCCCATTTAGTGGGAAATTCATATCTACGGAGATTGAGAGTGATCTTGGAGATTTAGGCACCTGAGTTATTCTTACCATCACCTGATCTATCAATTGGAATATTTCTTAGGGTGATTGGACACTTTTGG
>SNQJ01S0225331.1:0-14702 GCA_010110895.2 Picea sitchensis
CAGGATGGGTTATTATTGGCCCTCACTTTTTAAAGATGCAAAGAAATATGTTCGGTCCTATGATAGCTTTCAAATAATGGGTCAACCTAATCATAGAGATGAAATTCCATTAAATCCCCAGGTAGTACTCGAACCATTTGAAAGATGGGCCTTAGAATTTGTAGGATCCATTAACCCTCCATCCAATCAAAAAGTTTATATAGTGGTCTACATAGATTATATGACAAAATGGATGGAGGCTAAAGCACTCCATAAAGCTACAGAAGAAGCGGTTCTAGATTTTTTATTTGAAGATATCTTTATCAGATTTGGAGTGCCTAGAGATTTAGTCATAGATGGAGGACCTCCTTTCACTTCTCATGGTTTTAAAGCCACCCTTCAGAAATATCATATTCATCATAGAATGACTACACCATACCACCCTTAAGCCAATGGACAGGTGGAAAGCACAAACAAAGTAATAGAATCCATTCTCACAAAAACAGTGAAGGAAAATAGAAAGGATTGGTCTCACAGGCTCCCTGAAGCATTATGGGCTTACAGAACTACCTGGAGAAATACTATAGGATTCTCCCCCTATGAATTAGTTTATGGAAAAAAAGTTGTCTTTCCTGTGGAATTTGAAATCAAAACCTTAAGGATTGCTTTAGTTGTTAACCTTGATTTGACTGATGCACAAACAACGAGGTTGCAACAACTTAATGAATTGGATGAAAAAAGACTAGATGTCATTCATTAGACAACCATGATTCAACAACAAAGAACAAAATGGCATGATAAAACCATCAAGCATAAGCAATTCCAAAAAGGTGATTGGGATTTATTGTATGATTCTCAGTTTAAGGAATTTCAAGGGAATCTACATACAAGATGGCTAGGACCTTACGAAGTGGACACCGTTTTCCCCAATGGAACAGTAAGGCTCCTCACAATTGATGACTCTAAAACAACATTATTAGTGAATGGTCATCAACTCCGTCTGTACCAGTGCCCCATTTTCAAAGAAGATTTTAAGGCCACATGTGTGGTAGTTCCACATTATATCTTTTTAGAGGAGCCTCCTGCCCCTCATTGCAATTAATTTTTATGAATTTAATTTCTTTAGTATTAGATTAAATTTCTCTTACTAATAATCCCTATCAAGAAATGGCATGTTACAATTGATTCTTTTGCAGATTCTTAGGCCTACCAAGAAAGGACAATCTTACTACAATTAGATACAAACTTCATTTTGTGAAGCATTGCTCCCTCTTTCTTCAATCCATTTATCCTCACCCGCATTCAACATCCCCATCATTCATCCTTTTTTATTTTCGTTCCTTTCCATTCCCTTTTCCTCATTTTCCCCATTGCTGAAACACCACTGATCAACAACACTTTCCTCATTTTTCCCATTGCTCAAACACCACTCTTCAACAACATTTTCCTCATTTTTCCCATTGCTGAAACACCACTGTTCAACAATATTTCTCCTTTTTCCATTGCTGAAACACCACTGTTCAAACACTTTTTCCTCATTATTCCCCATTGCTGAAACACCACTGATCAACAACATTTTCCTCATTTTTTTCCCCATTGCTGAAACACCACTGTTCAACAATGTTTTCCTCATTTTTCCATTGCTGAAACACCACTGTTCAACAACATTTTGCCATTTTTTCCATTGCTGAAACACCATTGTTCAACAACTTTTTCCTCATTTTTCCGTAGTTAAAACATCACTCTTCAGCAAACATTTTTCCATTCTTTTCCTGTTGCTAAAACACCACTTTCTTAGCATTCCCTGTCAATAAAAACATCTTCTTCAGCTCTTTCGCTCTCACTTCTCCTATGTTCATACTACAGTCTATCCTTTCACAACCTTCTCTCATAATTAAACAAACCCTTGATACAATTTCTCTAATAAATCCAAAGTCTCTCCCATGGTTACTACAGATCTACTATGGATGGGCACTATATTTTTCGAAGTACGAATCAAAGGTAAAGATAAGGTATGTAAAATTTATATGTAAATACAATTGAACTATGGCTAATGAGAAGATCCCAATTCATTATTATCATTCACTTTAAGTCACTATTTTAGCCGTAGTTAGGGGGGGGGGGGATATCGAAATCTTATGCCATCATTTTACATGAACCAACTACCATCATTCATTTTTACCCATCATTTTATTTTTTTCACCACCATTTGCATGCCTTCATCCGTAAAACTTACTCTGTTCGGAAGCAGTTACTTGACTCTCTGACTGTGCACTCTACTAAGTTGTTGGCTATGGGAGGATCAGTTATACGATACAAACCCACCACGACAACCCTGCTAGAATTGTACCGAGAAGTCTACCAAATCTTTCAGTAGGCAAGCTGGCTAGGTTATTTTTAGAGGCTCCAGGGATTTGATCAACAACAGGTTCTTCAATTTGCTCAGAATCTTCAACAAGACCATTCTATTGTTCAAGGGGTTAGGATTCCAGTCGCAGAGGATGATATAGCATAGGTTTCGGGTCTTCTCATCTTGGGCATTCATTGGTTCAGCCGCAAACACATTATCCTTAATGCCCAACATGATTTTCTCTTGCCACGAGAACAAGTTGAACCTAAAGGTCAGGGTGTTCGACTTAGCTCATTTTCTCCTCCTTGGCTGAAAGTTACAGAGTTTTTCAAGCACTATCTCACCTATGAAGGCTGATACCAGGTAGTCTACCAGTACAATTTTGTCTTGTTATCTCATTTACGACATGCTTGACAGGTCAATATTCCTTACTATTTGCTCGGATGTCTTAGAAACATGTCGCATTATTTCAAACAGGCTAAACATCCTGCCCTTTCCCTCACCCATCACCGTCTCATTCAACTACTCATCCAAAAGGGTTTTTCACAACAAAACCTTCCCCTAATCAATCTACCCATAAACCCTCAGGAAGCTGCTGAACATCCTGAAAATCCTCATGAAGAGCAACCACAAAACCTTCCTAACCCTCTGGAAATACCTATTAATCCGCCTACAGATCCAATTGATCCAATTAACCTTCCTACCATACCAAGTCCACCCCATAACTTACCAGAATCATCTACCCCTACAGTTCATATCCTTAGCGATGATTCTGAAGTAGAAAAACCTGATAACCCTCCCTGCCCCATCACTGAGGAAAAACCCACACGCAAAAGAAAGAAGCAAATTCCTGCTTTTCCTTCCTTTTTACCAGAAAACTGAATGAGGGATTCAACAAGAACAACCACTACTGCCACTGCCCTAAACCCCCAACCCATTTTGTTAAAAACTCATACACCTCTACCCTCCCAAACCCCAGAATTTTTACCTATCCAACCCCCAAGCACTGAAACACAAGATTCAGAAGCACAAGATGCTATGACATCATTTTCTTTACATCAAGTAGCTGAAACAAAAGAACCAACTACTCATTGAGTAGATGAAACACAAGAACCAGCTATAGCTGTTACACAAGAACCAACTACATATGAAACACAAGAACTAGCTGTTGACTTCATTCCTCAAATACAAGAACTAGATGACCAACATGCTGCAACAATAGTTGTTACACAAGAACCAACTACTCATTCAATAGCTGAAACACAAGAACCAACTACAGTTGAAACACAAGAACCACCTGCTAACTTTATTATGAAAATTCAAGAATCACATGCCTAGGGTGTGGCAACACTATTTACCTTACATCAAGTGGCTGAAACACAAGACTCAGCTCCTGATTTTGTAGCTTCTCCACAAGAACCGGCTACCAAGGTTGTGACCACTACACAGAAACCAGTCACCCCTCTTGATACACCGATGACAGATCAACAACCAGAACCAACAATGTCTTCTCTCTTACAAGAAAACAAGTTTTTGAGATCATAACTGGAAGCTTACAAACAAGAGCTGGTAATGGCAAAGGAAGCCTATTACAGAGAACTTAATTTGTATACCTTAGCTCGCGTAGCGGCCATGGCAGAGAAAAACGCAAAAGATGATCAGTGTAGAGAGTATATGTGCAACCAATGTGGGGATATTTATTATCAAGTAGGCTACAAAGTGGTTCAAATTTCGATGCCTAGATCTTCCCCTGTACCTACGAATTTTGTAGTTAAAGAAGAAGAACACCCTACTATCACACAAGAACTAGTAGGACCTTCCAAAATTCAAAAAGATGAACCCTGGCCTAAAAAAACTACTACATCTGAAGCCCATGTTTTTATTAGTAAAGTTGTACAAACACTGCCTATTGATGAATCTACCCCTACTTTTGTGGAACAGTCCACTTAGACTCTACTGCGGCCTACCACTAATGATGCTGAAACACAAACTCTACCTATTGATGAAGCTACCCCTCCTAACAAAACCAGTACCTCTACTCTTGTGGAACAAGCCACTCAGACCCTACCTCAACCTACCACTTACGATGCTGAAACACAAACTCAACCATGGAATGAGCAGGCAATAATGGACAAATGGAAAAAGGAGTATGCTATTATACAAGACAAAAGTCTATAGGAGCATAGACTACTTTGGCTGAACCACATCTATTCAAACTCAGAAGCTTTGGAGCAAACATGCCCAGAATCTCATGCCCACAAGAAGAAGATTGAAGAGTTAAAAGGCAAATTGCTCCTGATGTTTGATTTGGTACAAAAATTGTTGGTTGCAAGGAAACCTTCCTCAAATTACTCTCTTTTCCTTATAGAACGATTGACATTTTTTCAGATCAAATCAATCAAAGAAGGAAGACCCTATGCAGTGCTAAAACCAGAAGATTTTGTTAAAACCTTTGCAGAAGCCTCTACTACTGATCAACATCTATTATGTGAGGTATATCTTCATAACGAAGCTATTCCTGAGAACAAACATCTTAATCTCAACCCTCTTGTTGGTGATATTCAGATTCAGGCACTAGTCTCCTTCCTTACCAACCAGATTACATGGCAGAATGATTTTCTAGCTGCCAAGCATAATGAAGATAACCGTCTCCTCTGGATTCGGCCAGAACCACAGAACGATGCCACCTTTGTTGCAGAATATTACAAATTTTTGAAGAAACCAGGGATGACTCAATACATAAGGCAACTTCAGGCAACAATACTTCAGGATTTCCAACATCTTATTAAATCTACAGAGACTTCTACCCTAGAAGCAAATAACATGTTTTGGCAACAATCTTTTGAGAAAAGGCAGGAGCACAATCCCTTTAGTCCTACCAATCTTGAGACAACAATCTCCCAGGTATCCAGCTATATCAAATGTGTCCAACAATGTGCTGAAAATTGGATAGGTTATTAGTTCCATTTTCCTATTCTGTGGATGCCAGTAGAGAAATATCAAGTTCATCATAAGTTTCCCAAGAAGGTTGAAACAGTAGCTTGGCAAAGGTTACAATGTGTTCAAGGATTCAGAGCTCCAACAGACAACACTTTCCACAACTATTGCTTAAGTAATTTGCACGCCAAGAGTTTGTATCCGGATTCTGATTCAGATTGAAGTTGCCTGAGGACGTGTAACCTTTTTAGTTGGGGGGGATGTTAGGACTCTATAGTGTACCTTTTTGTTCATACTTTTTGCTATCATTACATCCTTTTCCCACTCACATTTAAGCCTACATTATCACATTAACCTATTTTTCCAAAGGTATATAACATTTCTTCTCTTTGTTATATGTTTAATTTGTTTTACATGTAATTTTACATTACTCTCATACTTAGCCACTGATCAGAAATATATAGTTGTTGAAACAGTTTGAACTGCAGATTATACACTATTGTTGCTTGAAGACCTGTTGCTGAAACAATCAAACAACACGCAAATCCCGTTGCTGAAACAGTCCGTGATTTGCGATGCTGAAACAACATTTCACACAACAGTAACAAGAAGGAGTTGTTACACTGGACGCAACAACCATACCTTAAGCCAACACCAACCATTGCTGTTGCTTGAGACCATGTTGCTGAAATAGTCAAACAGGACACAAATTTTGTTGCTGAAACAGTTTGTGATTTGCGATGTTGAAATAGTATACAAACAACAGTAACAAGAAGATAAATAAATAAGATGTTACACCGGCCGCAATAGATGCACCTCAAGCCAACACCATTCCAACTAATGTAACAACATTTTGCTACGGGAGATCAAAATATCTTATTCCAGCATAAAAGATTAGATCAGACTAAGAATAGGATTTGTATGTGCACATGTAATTTTATGATCAATTGTATTAAGAGGATTCTCCTCTTTAAATAGGGATAAATCGACATTAGGGGGGGATTACGAGAGGATTAGCTAGAAAGGAATTAGAGAGGAGGAGCGTGTTCACGCTGGATATTGTAACTTGACACATCTAACAGATGAATAAAAAATCATTCTGAGCATTTCTTCTTAGTTTCTTTTATTTCTGGGGAATCTTGTGAGAAGGAAAGGGCCCACCTTCCTCACAAGATTCACCCATTAGTTTCNTTTATTCATACCTTGTTAAAACTTTGTTTTGTTGAAACTATGTTTCCACTGATTATTACATTGTTTTCATACAATTCATTCCTAGGTAATTTATAATCATTTTGATTGACAATTATGAGTTTATGAAAGTGTGATAATCAGAGATAGGTGTTGAAGATTCCTTCTTTGGGAATAGGGTCTTGTTCTCTGCTACAGGATAGTTAGTCTTTGATAATTGTTAATCATTCTGATTGGTGATTCTGTTTGATGAGTTTATGAAAGTGTGATAGTCAGAGACAGGTGCTGAAGATTCCTGCTTTGGGGAATAGGGTCCCGTTCTCTGTTACAAAATAGTTAATCACCTTTCCAGTGTGCTGAAAAGTTCTTTTTTCCTAGGTTGTTATTTCTTAATGTAATCCAGGATTCTTATGATAGTTATTTCCATTTGAATCTTAAAACTCTGCAATAAATAGATTTCTTTTATTATAATTCAAAGTAGAACTTCAGTCTGTTCAAGCAAGGTGTGATTAGTGTACTTTTACTACAATCCCAAATTGCTTTTGAGATTGAGCATATACAGTGTGTGATTTCCTTTGAAATAAACATACTTCCTTAGGTTGACAATTTATGTAACACTTGATTGTTTAATTAATAAGAAATTATAGTCACCAACAGTAGTTGCAATAGAATTGTTCAAGGTTGATCTAAAACTAAGGCATAGTACTGATAATTACAAATACTATTGGAAGGCATGTGACATAAAAATTATGCAAGAGACGTTGAGAAGGATTTATAAAAACAAGTTTGTTCTACCATTATTTCATTTCCAATGGGCCTGTAACAACAACCTACTAGCAGTACAATTATTAGATTATGAATTTGATCTACATCGACAGTAAGGAAACCATGAGTTATACCTTAATTATAGGAGAACTTTCATATCTGAAGGGGGATTAATCTAGGGAGTTTCCAGCTAGCACATTTACAATGATACACCAATTCCTTTATTTATAGAGTTTCAAGCTACTGCACTTGATCTTGATTTGTCTTCAGCATACAAAAATAACATAGAATCATAAGCCTCTATCTAAGAAAATGAATCAAGACAATAGTCCACCTATTGTTTTATGTACTACACAATTGATTGGAGGCATTCTTAGGACTAATTTAACTTACTTCAATAGCTTGAGTTAGTTATTTCTAATAAAGTACATTTTTTTCTTCAATCATGAGATATGAAAGAGATTGCCAAATTTACTTTTGTTGGCAATGTCTAAGGCATAATCTATTATATTATGACACAAGAATATTAGGAAATTGTATTCTAACACAATGTAGCATATGTCTAAGGCAATGTATAAGGCATAATGTGGCCATGACATGTGAGCTAGGAATTTGTTAATTCTCTGTAATTTGCCCAAGGCTTGTTGTCGGGGAAATGAAGGAGATAACATCAAACCACTTGGAGTACTGGAGTCCTGGATCTAGCCATCCAAGACTCAGAGAGAGCTCTCTCAGGGCTCTCTCTGTTTGATCTAGCTATCTATCTGATCTAGCTTGGCTGTCAGAGAGGGCTCTCTCTGTCTGATCTAGCTTTGTTGTCTGATCTAGGTTGGTTTGGAATAGGACATTAGGCTAGTTATGATCTAGCTTGGTTGTCTGATCTAGATTGGTTTGGAATAAGATATTAGGCTAGTTATGATATAGCTTGCTTTGGAATAGGATATTAGGCTAGTTATGATAGATTTGCCTTTGGTTTTTAAATGTTTGGTTGGAACTAATGGCCACTTATCCATTTGACTATTTGTCCCCTGCCTGGAAAAAGAGATACTCTTCCACCTATAAGCTAACTGCCTCCTTCATCAAATGTTTCCTTTGGAGATGAGTAACGATCCGATGCCTTGTAATCTTGAAGAATCTTGCCACTTCATCATTTATCACTGTTTTTACTCCCTGCTAGAAATTGAAGCCCAAAAGGATGAAAATAATAAAACAACCATTTCCATAATGGTGATGATTCGCTGGAAAGGTAGTCGAATAAAAATTCTAAACTAGATCAAGGAAAAGCTACAAAATCTTGGGCTTGATGAAGAACTAATCACAAAATTACAATAAACCAATTATCCAAAAAATTTGGGCAATCATATCTAATAAAATCATAAAGATAGCAGGATTGCAATTGTCTTCGAACTGCTATAGATGATGAAATCAAAATTCCTTGGAATCTGGAATGCTGAAACTGGCATTTGTCATGAATGAATTTAAATTGCCAGATCAAGCTGCCATTTTTCATGAATGAATTTAAATTTCCACCTGACGATGATCAAGTTGCCATTTGTTTTATGAAATCTGGGATAAATATCTTTAGATCAACTCTTCCTCAACTGCTGCCTCAGATCCTGGATCTGCCTCATTTGTTCTGGCTGAATTGGTGTCTTGACTACCATCTTCATTCGAAAGGATGCCTCAATAACAGGGATACCCTGCCACATAATCTTGAAGAAATCTCCTTCAATTGTTACCTCAAATTTCGGACAATTTTCCCATCCCTAAAGCTTCGAATTCTATCTCGTTACTTTAACAGCAATGTCAATGACTCATAGCCCTCTTCCCCTTCACATAAAGAGATCACTTTGATGGCAATCAGTTCTAAAGTTTTGAGATCTCTAGCTTTATAGACCACTCCTTAAGACCCTTTTAATCTTCATTAAAAATATGTGGAGCATGACTTTCCCTTCGGAACCAGGTATTGAGAAAAGTTACCAAATGAGTACAGTCATCCATATTTTGAGTGGAAAAACTTAGGCACTGTTGTAACAAGCCTCGAGCATCAACCACTGGCAATGTGGAGATTATTTGTAGAAAAACATCTTCCAAATCCTTCAGGGAAAACATCATCAAGAGCGACACAACTTCAGCCCATACTTTTCTGACAACCAATATCTTTTCCAAAGAAATCAATGTCCAAAACAACATTAACATCTTCTTCAAAACCTGTCACGGTGTATCCTTTCCCGAGCTGTGCATGACTACTTTCCAACCACTGAGGAATCTGTTCATTTTTAACTCTGGTTTTTGGAATTTTTGTGACAAAACACATTGTATGGTAGCATCCATCCCAGTGGAAACAATTTTCTCTGGCAATTGATTTAACAGAATTGCATCTTTGGAGTGGCACTGAAATTTTTGGAGAATGATAAAAATTAGATGAAGGATGACCATATGATCCTGTATGTACAGGGTAAAAGTTCATGGTGTGTGAAACGCCTTGAGGACATGGCAGAGTAGAACCATTAGTTGCTTTTCTCCCTGGCAAGGGAACATATCCTGAAAGAGGAGTCATGGTATCATTATCCATGCAAGACTCATATCTCTTACCATTGGAATCAAATCTCATCCCTTCATGAGTATCTAGATGAGTAATCTTCATGGCGAAATATACTATTTCATCACCAAAGACACAAATTGTGTACCAGAAATCCCACCTGGTTGCTTGGTCCCAATGGGAACACCCACCTGAGTACCCACATGATGGACTATCTATGGTAATTATTGCGATGAAGATTGACCACCAATGTGGTTAATATGTTGAGGCATACCATGTAGCGAAGGTGGCAGTATATGTGGTCAAACATTCAAATGCTCCCCTTGCTGCATCAACACTTGTTGTGAATGCTAGGTAAGTGAAGGTAATGATGGTGCAGGTCGTGGAGGAGTACCCAACAATTGTTGTGAATTTGATGTTGAGTATATCAGGATGCATATTGTGCTCCCTGGAAAATACAAATGGGACAATTCTTTAAGGAAGTGCAGCCTGCACAATTGCAATATGAAAAATGTGGCCTCGGAGATTAGATGAAATCAAAGCAGACGCCATAACTGCCAGTTCAGTAAGAAAATGAAGAACCATTCCAAAGATTTCATTTGATTGGATATATGGAAATATGGCAATACAAGTTGGAATTGATGGCATTGGCACTGATGTCAAATAGACGAGAGACATTGTTGTTGGTTAGCATTGACAAATAACAATGTGAATTATGTATGTGTGATGGTTATAAGGCACTCTGTTACTACATGGCCTGTGATGATGAGAATGAAAAGATCCAAAGTTCATAGGATGTATCAGTTCCTGGTGCAGCAAGCCCTGTCAATAAAGAAATAGACTTGAACAGAAAAGAAGACAGAGTAGAGATCGTGATGGAAGCATGAATGTGATGACAAAGTTGTTGGTAAAGCAATTTTATAATGATGATGATAATGGAATAATAAAAATGTTGTTGGCATAATATGATGTCATTGCAAGATGATGTATTGCTACATGAAAAAATATACATTAATCCCAACATAGTGAGGATAATGCACATATGTGTTTAGCTAAAACTGAATTGTTTGAGTTGAACTTCAAAGATCTATTTTCACAGAATGCTACATTGATGTCAGAACTGTTGAAAGAGGACCAACACCATTGATTAGAGTACTTTCTGAGCATTTGAGAGAATGCAACTAGTGTGAAGGGGTTACTACAGTAGAATATATGCATATACCATTTATTAGACTCAAATGCAAGACCACATTATGATGTAGGAGCATCTCAAGTGAACCAGCGTGGAGACAACGGATAGCTGGACAAGCGCCCAACGCAAATTTTGAAGTTGTCTTGAAGTTAATGCGGCAATCGTAAATGAGATAATTAATACAAGAAGGTAGAAGAAGGCATTTATGGTAGTTAATACAAGTAGATAGAATTCAATTCTAGATTAGACAGTTTTAGAGCACAAGAGGGAAATGGGATATAGACACCCTCAT
Organism: Picea sitchensis; assembly: GCA_010110895.2. Lineage (NCBI taxonomy): Eukaryota > Viridiplantae > Streptophyta > Pinopsida > Pinales > Pinaceae > Picea > Picea sitchensis. The sequence goes on from SNQJ01S0225331.1 coordinate 11,246, forward strand.
TGTGTATTGTATGATTATGATGAAGAGCATAGAGGAGAAGCAGAGAGATATGTGTAGAAGACTCCATGTACAAAATTTCTAAATTAATACAAGAAAGTTGTGATTCAGACTCATGGTGTTCATATATTCTCTATGTATGCATCTTTGAATGTTATGCTCCTGAATGTTTTACTCTTTCCATCATGCAATTTCTTTTATGCTATGTATGAATGATTTCTTGTTGAATGTTTGAAATCTGAGAGAGAGAGGATAAGATAAATGAGTTTCAATTGTTTCTCTATTTGAGCAAGAGTTCCTACAAGGAGTGCAGCTGAATTGTCCGCAAGGAGTGCGTCGAAAAAGTGTTCAGAGGTTTGTCTTTGAAAGCTTAGGAGAGATAGCTTTTGTTCTCACTCCCTCGGAAGTGTAGTCAGGCACAGGAGAAATGCAAGGAGTGCACAGGCTAACTGAAGTTTCAGAGTTGTGGATCTGAGTGAAGTATTGAGAGACTACTGCTGCAGGGTGTGCGCAGAGTCGAAGGAAGTCAAACACTTGGAAGTGTTTGAAGGTTTTCCGCAAGGAGTGCGAGCAGGGGTTTTCTGAAAGGCTCAGAGTTGGAGAAAGGTCAGAAGGATTTTAACCTTCGAATGAGTCGAAGGAAGGAAAGAGACCAAGTACCTTGAAGTTTGGAGGAAGGCGTAGTAACGTCAGACCGCAAGAATACGAGTTCTCAAGGAAAGAGACGGATGGTCAGAATTCTCTGTGGAGAGTCCACGAAGTCCCGAGAGCTGTCAGATCTCACGAATGAGCAGGGGAGTTACCGCGAGTATTCCTAAAGGTGCAAGCTCAGGAGAGGCAGAGCCATCGGTCCAAGTCAGCCAGGAGCCATTGGATCACTCATGAAATCGCCTATCGGGATTTCGTGAGTGGAAGGGTCAAAGACTTGGTATCAAAGTTCACGAAATCATGAAACACGAAGTCGCGAAGAGTTAAAAGGATGGTGTGGGGCCAGAGGAGCCAGCAAGGAAGACATGTGGCACACTATCGATGTAGAAGACAACCACGTTGACCATTTCGGAGTTTCGTGAGTCAAAGTCCTGAAAGCTTTGCATCAGGACTCGCGAACTCGCGAAGTGCGAAGTCCCGAAATGGCAGAAAGTCTAGTTGTGGGGCTAGCGCCGAGAAGAGTCTGATATTTTGGGATTTTGGGGGATATAACATCGGGATTTCGGGGTTTTTGGAGTAGAGTTGCATGTCATCGCAACTCGTGAAATCACGAAAGCCGAAAAGCTGGAGTTGACTATTTTGGAAGTTTGGGATTCGGGGGTCATAGTGAGCAGGCACTCGACCACAGGATTTGTGATATCGTGAAGTCCAATTCCCCGAAGCGTGAGGGAGGGATCTCACGGGGTCTCACTGTGGGTGCAGATTTCCCGAAAGGGAAATAGAAGAGCGTTTTAGAGTTCTTCGGGCCAAGGAGAGAAGAACGATCCTGTGTACATGGAATTCCTGACCCGCGGGTTGAGGAGGGCTGTGACATCACATTAACTACATCTGAAGAACTATCTCCTTTGGAAGTTGTTTCCATTGATATTTCTATTCAAGGAAGAAGAGACCGGTATACTAAGAATGAAAGTGATGGCCAGTGGGATGAAAGGATCAAGGCTAGAAAATATACTCATAGTGGTGTAGATGGAAGGGAGTTTTGGGAATTATTATTCCTATGTGAAGAACCTAGAAGATGAAATATGGCATTGTTGCAATGATGCTAATGCCTCTCATGTCTCCAAACAAAATATGGAGTTTCATAAATGGAATATGTTTTCACAGATTGTAACGATGAATTAAAATTAGAAATCGATGATGATATAACAACAATTGATGGGGATAGCGATGAGGATGTCTTCTCAGATTCTAACTAAACCCTTGCGCAAAGATGGTGGTGGGGTTTCCAATACTTATTTTCCTCTTCATGAAATATTTGGATTGTTCATATGTAGAGGTAGAGACAATTCCATCTGATGAAAAAAAGAGAGAGTATGAAGGCATGGGAAGTTTCACCAAGTCGCAAAGTCATGATGGTTGGTGATAGTGTCAATGATGATATTTCTTATGGAAACCGTGCAGGTGCCATTACCTTCATACTTGATGAATCTGGCAAGTGCAATAGTACTGATACACATCTCAACCCACAACCAGATTTCAAGGTGAACTCCTTATTTGAGCTTTCAAAATTCAAAGCTTTGGCTATGGTGCAAAGACTCAGCAACCGTCCGATCAAGTGATCGATGGTGTTGATTAACTCACTCAATGGGATTTATCCCACATTGGTAGTGCAGAAATGGTTATGTGGGTTTATATCTACGGTCCTCACTATATGTATTAGACGCGTAGTGCAGAGATAAGGCGGGGCCTCTAGGTGCTTGGACTTCTCGAGAAGATCACCATCTTGGAGCTTGGGACGACATGCCAGGCCCTCTACCTTTTGGTCAAAGCGACTAAGACCATTTAATTAATATTTTTTTTATAACTATGTGGCATGTTCATCATGTGGATAATGAGTGATTGTGGGCTTAAGGGCTATTTTGTTTGGTAACTGACAATGAGACCACCAACTTGTCGAAGAAATTAGTGGAATAACAAACTGGAGGATTGCCAACAGGTTGTTGATAAGAATGCGCCCACAAGCCTCTATTGATGATAATGCAAAAATTTAGAAGTGGAAACTGATTAAAGTCAACCACAAATACAACCATCGTTTTAAATAAACCAAGGAGTTTAAGAGGCTGAAAGATAATCATTTCCTTTATCAAGCAAGTTAAGCCAAAGGGTGCACGAGGGAAAAAAGGTTTGTAACAGGTAACCTCCAAAATGGTTGCATGAGAAGAACACTTGAGAGATTATACCACAAGTGATGGAACTATGACATGTAAAGAATCATCATGGGAAGAAGCCTTATGGATCTAGAAGAAAACTTAGGTTTAGATGCAGTACTGCAAAGAGAATCTATACTTTGGATGAGAACATGAAGCACAATTTCATAGCTTAGACCATCTCTCTATGATAAACTGCTCACAACCCAAATAACTATATGAATTAAAGAAAACATCAAAAGCTAAGATAAAGATTGAAGAGATGTGTGGTTTGAAAAAACATGACTATGTTATTTAAAACAATGATTATGTAATAGATAAAGAGGTGTGATGATTCATGAAAGGGTGTGAATTCCCATGAAGAGTTATGATGATGTTAATCCCTAATATTGGCTCATTACCCCTTAATTGGGGCATATTAGATTAGTAATGCAATTTTATTTATGTCGGCTTTAGGCCATCAGTTGTAATTTAGATTAGTAATGTTATTTTAATTATGTCATCTTTAGGCCATTATTTGTAATTATACCTCCTAGTCTCCTATATATACCAAGGAGACATTTTCATTTTGAATCATCTTGTACTTGAACATTTAAGTGGGGTAA
>SNQJ01S0225333.1:0-14701 GCA_010110895.2 Picea sitchensis
AACTTCCAAATCTAAAGAAGGTCTCTTCAAATGCTTGATCATGCCCTTTGGCTTAACAAATGCACCAACCACTTTCATGAGGTTGATGGATGATGTATTGAGACCCTTCATCAACTCTTTCGTGGTGGTATATTTGGATGACATCCTCATCTTCAACAAAACTTGGGAGGAGCACATGCGGCATCTTCAACGGGTTTTGAGCACTCTACGGCAGCACAAGCTATATGCAAACTTGGAAAAATGTTCCTTTGGCATGAACATGGTCCAATAATTGGGCTACATTGTTGATAAGCCTGGAGTACATTTTGATCGCGCTAAGATCCAAGTCATCCATGACTGGCCAGCCTTGACCACACCAACTAAGATTCAGAGCTTCTTTGGATTAGCCAACTTCTACCAACGGTTCGTGTTGGGATTCTCCCATATTGCATGGGCCCTCAACCACATGACCAAGGGAGGTGGCAGGGAAAAGTTCGTATGGGAGAAGGAACAACAACGAGAATTTGATGATCTAAAGCATCGCTTGTGCTCAGCTCCAGTACTCTCCTAGCATGATCTGCAACAATCATTCGAGATTGAGATTGATGCATCTGACTATGTTGTAGGCACACTTATTACTTGGCATGGTCATCCAGTGGAATACCATAGTAAGACACTCTCAGATACTATCTGGAAATACCCCACCTATGACAAGGAAATGCATTGCATTGTACAAGCCTATCATCAATGCAAACATTACATTTTGGGAAAGAAGACGATGATCCACATTGATCACAGGCCTCTGCAATTCATACAGACAAAGGGGAAGTTGTAGAATGACCACCATCATAAGTGTTCCACCTACCTGCAGTAGTTCCATATCAACATTAAGTATAAAAAGGGAACTCAAATCATGTCATTGACTTCCTCAGTCGACCTCCCATGGATGCACTCACCATTGTGCTCCATTCCTGTGGATATGAGGCATCTGAGTGGCCCCAACTTTATCAGCAAGATCTGGACTTCGCCACCACCTATGAGCTCTTGGATACAAGCATGGTTGTCATCGATTTTCACATTCAGGATGAGGTGTTATGCCATCTGGGCCATCTCTATGTTCCTGCAAGCGAGCATGCAAATATGATTGGGAAGCCCACTATAATTGGATGGCAGGAAATTTTGGCTTAGAGAAAATTGTGGTCATTTTCCAGAAACATTTTTATTGGACAAAACATCGATAGGACGTCAACAACTATATCAGATCTTGCACTGCCTATGCCATTGCCAAGCCAACCATCAAGAACCAAGTCTTATAAAACCCTCTTCCTACCCCCGAGAAGCTTTGGGAATCCATCTTGATGGATTACATGTCTAGCCTTTCATCCAACAAGAAAGACAATGATTGTGTATTTGTGATCATTGATTGGTTTTCGAAGATGGCCATCCTCATAGCCTACAAGAAGAACATCACAACGACATATACTTCCAAGCTCTTCTTCGAACGAGTGTGGGTCCATTTTGGGATACCATAGACCATCATATTCGATTGGGACAACAAGTTCCTCATCACATTTTGGTCGAGTCTTTAGTCACTATTGGACACTAAGCTCATTAAATCCACTACTTTCCACCCCCAAATAGATGGCCAAACAAAATTCGTCAATCGTATGATTGTGCACATCATGTGCATGTTCAACTCTAAGAATCCATGTACATGGGATGAGAGTCTCCCCTATGTTCATCATAGTTACAACATGGATATCCATAGATCCATCGACCATAGCCCATTTCAGATGGGAATGGGATTCCAACCCTTGGGTCCCATTGATGTTCCACTACCTCTTGCAACCACACACACATACTCTTCCCGTGTTCATTCTAAGACCGAAAAATCCACCAGATTCATAGAGTAGATTCGACACATCCTCCAACAGATCCAGGGGATTTTGCATAAAGCTAATTCTAACTACAAGAAAAACCATGATCAACACAGGGTACCACACCAATTTCATGTTGGATACAAGGTTTGGTTACATTTGCAGAAGGAGCGTCTTACATGGCTACATCGGAAACCTCGCCCACTTCGCTATGTTCCTTACACCATCACCAAGGTTGTGGGTAGAAATTCTTTTGAGCTCAACACTCCACCCTTTCTTGGATTGCACCCAATGTTCAATGTGGACCTCATTTGGCCATATTTTCCACCACTATTGGAAACCTCAAAGATTGAAAAACAACTGACACCAACATAGTTCAACCCCGACTGCATGGAACATGCATCCACTGATCAGATAATGGACACATAGGTCAAGGGCACTCGCCAACATATGATCTAGCTTTGTCGGGGTTTCAAGGAAAGACAACTCCTCCACCAAGGAAAGTGGCTCACCCAAGGAAAAATTCAGTAGAAGTTTCCTCACATGATGGGGGAACTCAACGTAATGAAGACCATTTCTTCCTAAGGGGGGATGAATAATCTAGGTGGATATTGGTGGCCACCCACCTATTCCACATGGCTCCTCTTGACAGTTTTAGTTCAACACGTTCTTCTGTACTTCTTTGTAATTGTGGGTTCTACACTTCTGGGGTTGTATGAATCCCTACACATCTTCCATGTGGATACTGGTGTCCTCCCACTTAATCCAACTAGCTTATTTTGTATGTTTTCGTGTCAGCACATCTTGTTGTACTTCCAGGGCCATTTTGGGGCTCGAAACAATATTTTTTTGGCTCACCATAGTCAAACTATAGACAAAGTCAAAGTTTGATGTTGTAATGTATAGTTCTTGAAAATACCTTTCCAACGGGGTATCACACGCCTAAAATAGAGGTCGTATTAAAAATTTACGACCTCATGAAATTGAGGTACCAACTTACCCATAGGGGCTCACATAACTTTTGGCGTTTCATCTCCTAGGGTTAGGTTTTTTTAAGTCTAGGGTTTTGGCATTCATGAGTAATGTTAAAAACACCTCTGGAGCCTCATTGTAATCATTCTGCTAAGATGGATGCACATAGCAACCACATCTCTTCTCAGAGATAGCTACCACAATTCGAGCAAGTGTTTCAGTTCTACAATTTTAGAGTTTCATCCTATTTCATTTATTCAATAGAAGATATTGTTCATTGGATATTTATGCTATTCTTCATATCTCTATGTTTATTGTATTCAGTCTGTTAATTAGTTCATTCCACTCCTAAATCTGGATCAGGGTTTGGCTTTTCCCAATCTACAACTTGCTCCATAACATTTTGGCATCGTTGTCAGGGAGGATTTTGAATCCTATTCGTACACCAACGACACTTTGGTAAGATATCCCAAATCATTTCCCTTAGCTTACCTGGTGAATCCACCCAAGGGACATTCCATTTCCACCTGCCTTGATGATATCATCTTGCCATAATACTTATTTCCCCAAGCCTTTTCCCCTTGGGAGATTCAATCCTTCTAAGGTTTACCAAAGAAGGCCTCCTCTCAAGTCTCCCATTGCTAAAAACCTTTTCCATAAATCCCTTCCCCTTACTCTAGTGGCTCTACCTTGGGAAAGAGACCTCTACAAACCCCTCAATATGTCCAACATCCAAGGTTACCCTAACAATATGTTGACATATGTCAACAAGTTGTTTCCAAAGTTCCCAAGAAACAATGTGATAACTGTCGAAGACGACATTTATGTCATGGGCCGAGACATGGACAATGTAGGTATTGATCATGAAGATGTGTCCATGAGACTATTTGCCTCATCATTGACTGAGGAGGCTCTTGATTTGTTCAAGGGACTTCCTGATAATCATACCATGACCTATGATACCTTTTCCACCTTATTTAAAAGAAGATGGTCATGAAAAGAAGATGGTGGGACACTTGCAACTCAGTTCAATCAAACAAAGAAAAAGGAGAGTGAAATGGTAAGGGAATTCATTTCAAATTTTGATAGATTGTACAATCAAATTCCAACAAACTACCATCCTACAACATCATTAGTTTGTCTCCTTTACATGAATTCCTTTGAAGGTAAGTTTCGATACATTCTTAAAGATAAAAATCCCACATCATTGGCAGAAGCTAAAGAGTTTAGTATCAACATTGAAGAGAATCTCCTTGATTCAAAAATAGAACCTTTTCAGTATTCTCATAACAAGACAGAATCAAGGACGAAGGTCTCCAAAAATAGTGTTCATGATTTGATTTCTCTCCTAACTCAGAAGATAGACCAAATGAATACTCAGTTTGTTTAGGTGCAGAATCAACTTATGAATTGTATGATTACAGTGGAAATAAATCAACCTACTCCTAGACCTCAATTTTTTAGACAGAATAGAGATGCCACCGGTTGGAAGACAAGACCACAACAAGAGGAAAAGGCCCCAGATACTTTGAAACATGTTGGGATAGTTGATATAGAACCTTGGTGTCTCCAATGAAAAGAATCCCATAGGGAAGATGAATGCCCCTGAAAATACGAAGATTATCCTGACGATACAAACTTCATGATTTGCAATATCAACGATGAACATGTTACTCAAGAACAAATCAATTAAGCCAGAAGAATATGAGAAAGAGAGGGGATAATCTGGGCCTTAAATAAACTAACAAATGATCAGAAAAAGGAATTAAGGAAGAGGGAAATTCTATTCTACATAAGAAAAAATGTTTTAGCCACTTTGTCATAGCCTGATACTCTTCTTCCACTAGCAGAAAAGGTGGCTCCACCACCTCCACCGTCGATATGTGAGTTTCTTCCTAAGACAACTCTTGTAGATGAAATTCAGTTGAATATAGATGTTGCGAACATGTTTGGAAAAGTGAATATGACAGTCCCTGTGACAGAGATGTGTAAGATGCCTTCTATAAAAAGGGAAATTTTGAAAATCTTATAGGTGCCAGCTGAGAAGGAGGATCCTCCCATCATGTTAAAAACTATGTATCTTGATTGACCAAGGGACAAGAACCCTCCTTTATATCTATCATTGGGCATCAATGGCCTCTGCTTGAACAACTGCATGATTGATTCAGGGGCTTAAACAAATTTCATATCTTTGAAGGTAATGAAACAACTTGGTTTGAAGATAACCCGACCTTATGGCAATGTTTGCAGTATTGATTCAAGAAGATTTAAAGTTTTGGGAGTATGTGAAGATGTTGAGGTTTTTCTGATTGACTTTACACATATCAACGTTCTCATGGACGTAGTAGTGATTGGCGTTCCAGATGCTTGGGGGATGATTTTATCTAGGAGTTGGTCTACTTCTCTTAGGGGTTTCCTTAGCATGGATCGCACCCATGCACACATTCTTATGGGGGATGGAACTTTTAAGATATTATACAATCAAGAGAAAGTTGATATACACGTAATGGATCTTGATGGTCCTGATTATTCCAGTGAATGTGATTATGATGTACTCCCACAGAGCATTGAGTATGATCCATTTGAGCTACCTTTTATGTAGGAGGACTCCATATAAACACTTCTTCCATGGACAGATCGATACAAAGACAAAATTTCAAAATATCATGGGAAGGAACCAAGGTCCATCCAAATTTTGAAGAAGGAAGATGAGAAAAGTAAAGAAATCATTAAAGATACCATCCACACAAAGCCATCATACAATGAGAATACACCTTGATCCGATTTAAATGAAGTAAATCTTGTGCTCATGTGGGACAAAACAAAGGGAAATCCCATATATGAACAGAAAGACAATAACTTATGGCTTGACCCTTACATCATCAGAAAGAAGTTTGACAAAGAAAAATACTATATGACAACATTAGATGGGAGAAAGATGTCATTTCCCATAGATGGGTCTCTTCTCCAACGTCACATCTAGGTCACATGACTTTTTCAAGGCCTGTGCCCCAGGTAAGTAGGTAAGTCATTTTGATTCCCTGCATTTGCATATTGATTTCTCATACTGGTTTAGATGCATTTCATTTTCATTCTACTCTATTGCATATTGATTTCATTCTTAGCTTAGAAATTTTATTGAAAAAATGTCAAAATTTTCTTTTTCTATATTAACTAATTTGGATTATGATCATATGAGAATAAGGATGAGTAGGCTATCCTACACTTGACAATTTGATGTTTACTTGCAGGAACAAATCTACCAGGAGATGATGCAGTTCTCATGCACTCTACAACAAGCACATGTCCCCAAGTAGGAGCTAGATGTTATCCACATTTTGTGGATAACTAAGGAGATGATGTCTCGAGGCCCTCAGGTTGTAGATATGGAGTGTTGAGAGACTACATGACCAACAATACCCTTTTCACGGATGGAAAACCCACTCACCACCACAGATGGTCATAGGTTTACAGATGGCATCCAACACACCAGTTGGCTTCTGGAAGTAAGTGGGACTTGTTGCATGAGGTAAAAGTCAGTATTATGGTGAGAATCATTTCAATACCTAAGCCATTTGATTATGTTGTATCTTAGATTGCTCTAGATTTCATGATATGTGCTTGGACATTATGCCTTTTTCCCTACTTCACCTTGGTGGTTGACATTGTACCCTAGTAAGTGGTATTCTTTGGGAATGGGTTTGCTACTGGGAAATCCCTTAATGAACCATTGTACCATCCCTGACCATACTTACCATTTTCCATCATTAGTCCCCTCCATTTACTTATCTCTTGGGATTTTACGGTGTATTGACCCAAGAAGGGGTTTTCCCTCATTCTATGGGAAGAAGGGGCTAAAGGCCAAGAGGGGTTGGTGTTGGGTAAAAGATAAAATCCATATATGAACCTTCCAGATGCTTCTCCTAGGGATCACCCAAGAAATCAATAAAACACTTATCTTTAAATAAAAGGGGACCCATAATATAACAGGGAAATGACTGAAATTTAGATTGAAGGATACGAGGTATCATCACGAGTTGACCTATCACGTCCATGGATATCTAGTGGTATGACATTGTCATTATCTGGTCACCAAACCAGGGCAATGACTCTCAGTTTCATGGCTGAGAGAAAGGGGGTCTCATCACGAGCCAACCTTCTCATTTCCATTAGGAATTTGTGGGTGATATTGCCACCATCTGGTCACCACGCTAGGGAAGTTACCTTCAACCTCTCCTTATTCTAAAGAAAATATAAAGAAAGAAATATAAAAGGAAAATGATGGGCTTGGAAAAAATTCATTGCAGACGAAGGTACCACACACCCTCTACAAAGGCACCCATGAATGAGACACTATGAACCCTAGTATGACATGATCCCTATGCCCATTGAGCCTTGACCCCATCCACCTCATACACTTTACATGGCAGAAGCATAGAGAGGGACCTCTTGGAGGCTCTCTTGACCTAGGGAAAGATCTACCCAACATGACACCTCATCAACCCTCCCATACTTAAGCTCGACAAGTCACATAGTGTATTTGAGATGTCAAATATTTGATATAATAATATTTGATGCATATGCTTATATAGATTATTTATTGATTGGATCCACTTATCATGATGTTGTGAATTGATATCCTTGGATGACATGTTCATTTGTCTTTGTAGGACCCTAGTTGGTGGACAATTTTGGAAGAACAAAGATTGCTTAGACCATGGGGCTGAAGCCCATAGAATGGATTTCAAGGGCCATGCTAGATGAGAGAGATGACGTGGACAACCTTGATGATGACTTGGATGACCTAGCCACCATTTCTTTCAAACATTTTTCCTATGAGGGGAAAAACGTCCCATTTTAGCATGACATCATGACTACAGGGGCTAGGGCTTGGTGGCAGGTGCCACTCATTTTCTCTTGGAAATTTTGAGGAGACAAGTGTCTTCACCAAGATGAGATCACCCAGATGCTTGACACATGGGCTTGGGAGGCCCTTCCATGCTTCTCAAACAGCGACCTCCTCAAAGTGGAGCGATCCCTAAAGGGTTGACATCATCCTAGATTAGGGTTTAATTTGTGAAAAGATGAAATTTTAAGTGATCATGGTTTTTAATATTATTATGTTAGGGAAATATGGGTTGTTGACCCTAATCTTGTGTTTACTCCTTATTTTGTGGACAAACCATGTTGGCTAATTTTGTATAAATAGAGATCATAAGATCTCATTTTGAATCATAAATCTCCTCTTATGAGAGGTTTTGGTATGGAATGCTTTCGTCCTCCTTATCTCTTTAGCTCTTGTGCACTTGTGTGGTTGAATTTTTGAATTATTATTAATGGAATAAGTGATCGCCCCAACCTTAGGTTTTTCTCTAGCTCTTGTGGTGGATTGTCTTAGCATCTCTCTTGATCTTGGTATGGTTTTTTACTCTCTTGCTATCAATTTATTCAAGTAAAGTATTGTTATGATAGGAGGAGATAGGTGCAAGGAGTATAAGGGCATACACACCCCCACCATAGTCTTCACCATTTTATTGGTTCATCTCATTGATTAAGGGTTTTCTATGAGAAGTATAAGGGCATACACTTTCTTAGCTTAAACCCTAGCTTACAGAAACTTGCCTTGGGAAGTAAAATGGATTACACCCCCAAGGAGGTAACTCATACTCTAAGATCATAACCTCACTTGGTATGGTTTTTACTCTCTTGCTATCAATTTATTCAAGTAAAGTATTGTTTATGATAGGAGATAGGTGGGAAGTATAAGGGCATACACCCCCACCATAGTCTTCACCATTTTATTGATTCATCTCATTGATTAAGGGTTTTCTAAGAGAAGTATAAGGGCTTGCACCCTCTTAGCTTAAACCCTAGCTTAGAGAAACTTGCCTTGGGAAGTAAAATGGATTACACCCCCAAGGAGGTAGCTTCTCTAAGATCCTTGTGCCTCCATTTAATCAATAGTAAAGGCACTATTCATTAATTTGTTTCATTGGATAAATAAATTATTGCATTGGGAAACATGAATTTCGGTCATTTTTACTTCTTGCTAAGTGGATTGTATTCCTTGTGCCTTGGAAACATCACAGCCACTAGGGCGTCCTCATATAAGGGCAACTTATTGTTTTTGTTACAAATTTTCATCTTCATCCATTAGGGATGCAAAAACCCTAACACGCTTTCTTTAATAACTCTCTTATCAACCATTGGTTTTTGCTCAAAGTTTGCACATTTACTCTCCTTGTCCTAGCGCACTTTTGGGAAACGTTTGAAGGGATTCTAGTGGCTGGTTTTCTTGCTGTAAAACATTGAATGTTACATCCATAAGGCTGATATAATTATCTGCAGAAAAGTGTTTACAACAGCCTTATCTTTGTGCTGAGATTTTTGGTTCTTCATCTTGAGTTTAGCTAGTCAATTGCTAGTCTTTCTCTTGTATTTTCTACTTGATCTTGAGCACATATTGAGAATATTATAGTATATTTTTCTTGATGATATATAATTTCATCTATTGATGCAAATTAGGGACAAAAATCTTATATTTCTGATCCAACTAACATATATTGTTGCAAGGTGTGTTTTCTTGTGTCTCGGGTAGGTACAATCATCCGAAAAAGCACTATACTTGTGGGGCGACCTTTAATTGACTTATAAGGTATCTCTCCCTACTCTTCATTCCATTTAGACTTGACTTATATGGGATTCACTTTAGTCTATCTCCATCTCCATCTCAATCCCCCTAGGGTCACCGAGATCGCCTCCCTAGAGTGACCTAGTCACCCTTGAAGTGTGGGACCTACATCGAGGTGACATTGGGTGTAGGATTCCCAAATTTGTAGCAATTTTTCCTTGGTTGGGTCAGGATTTTCCTAGCCTACAACTTGTGTTTAAAATTATCATATTCATTCATAAAGGGGGGTTTAAAATTGTGAAAAACAAAGTCAATATATTGTAGGTATTGGGTTGGGGGGTGTGCTATGTGGAGTATCAGGGGGTATAAAAAGGGGTATCTAGTAAAAATGGGGTTTTTTTAATTGGAAAGATGCATTGGGAGGGGGGTTCAACAAAATGATTTAAGAAGGTATTTATCGATATATGGTGAAATTAGGGCTAATGTTTAATATCCCGGAAACACACATGGCATGTCATAGATTCACCGAGTGAATACCTCATGGTGGTTCCCTTGTCTATGAATATTTTTCATTTTGTGTTGTTTTAAGTTCCAAATATTATTCAAAAAAAGTATAATTACTCAATTTAATTTGTGACCCAAGCTCTCCTACCTTTTCTCTCAAACTCTTGAGCTCCCTAAACTAACTATTTGCATCATTCCTCTTATAATAGGGGATTCCCCTCATTGATTTATTCTCTATTTGAGTTTGGCTCCATCATCTTACCGCATTGGGTCACTTGGATCTAGAGTTTTTTCCCTAAGGTTTATAGGGTCATATTCAATATTTCCCAAGAAGGGTTAATAATACATCAACTAAATGGATAACACCTCACAAGCAAGGGTACACTCAGTTTTCCATTTTTTTGATAATATTGTTCTATTATTTGAATGGTAGAGCTAGTTTCTTGTACATTTATTTCTTTCTATTGATGATGATTGGAGCATTGTGGCTCAACTCTTGGTTGGACTTCAACAAGTTTTTTAGCCTTTCTCTTACCCAAATAACACCTTTCCTTCCTCTCTCTTTAACTTTAATTTTGTTCCCTTTCATTTCAAGTGAGATCACATAAATTAGCTCTAAGAGGTAAACATAATTTTTCTTTTTAATCTCTATTTCATTTCCTCATTGTTTTGAAATCCTCAAATTCCTAATCATAGTACTCTTTAAAAGTACTCTTTAAAAGGAATTATCTTTGAGTGAATTATTAAATTGGATTTAATCAGTTTAATCTAGTGCATTTTCCCTCTTATTTTCACAATTTCCCTTGAGATCTAAGTTGTTCTCAATGAGCAAGTGGAAACTCCACTTCCTTCCTTCTCCCTTATGGTTTTGATTGGACCAACTATAAGATAACACCATGCTTCACTTTAATAAATATTAAAATAACTAAATATTATTTATTTTAATAAATATTAAAATAACTAAATACATGTAAATGTTAAGATATCTAAGCACATAATGGATCAAGGGGTTAGCTCAATATAAATTGTTATTTAATCGTGATTTTTGTCTACATATATTGTTTGAAGCTTTGAAGTAATATGTGAGGAAAATCTAAATTATATGTATATTACAATGTGTTTCAAGGCATTCATGTTGTACTGATTTTACAACTCTAGAAATTTTACCTCCTCTTCTTCCTTCATGTAGTCCTATGTTACTAATCAACTATGTTAGGTCTCACAAGGGTCACCCTTCCAATAAATGATGTGCATTGCTCAGAAGCATTGCAACGGATAAATGCATTTACTCACATTTGTGTGTTGGTGTGGTGGATGGTTCTATATAAATCTCTAGTGCACAACTCTGCGTTATCCCTATTAATATCACTATCTAATATAAAAGGTACAATATGATTAATTAATTGAGTTTTTCTTCTTAGCATTAAAATAATATGATTAATGTATTACCAAACTAGCTAATTTAAATGTAGTGAAATTTGTTAGCTTGAAAGGTTAAGTTTAATGGCTACAAATATTATATATACTTAACCACTTTGGGATCTCATATTTTATGTCCTTTCATTGGAATCAAAGGATGACTATTCCTTTAGAACTGGGCTCTGTGCTTCTTTTCTAACGTGGTCTTGTGTTTCTAGTGCACGTTGATTCAATGCGTGTATCTTTCTCATATGATTTTGCATCACCTGAGTAATTTTTTTTTTAGAGTCACTCAAACCTTAAAGAATACCCATAGTTCATGTCAACTAAACTCGATATATTTTCATTAATTTGCATGAATGGAAAAAAAAAAGCATGCATAAAAACTAGCCTAGCTTAATGAAATTTTTGGCTTCTTTTAGTAGAGACTCCTAATATTGTTGAACATTTATTTGTGCACTTCGAATTCCTAAACCAAACTAGGTGACTTTGAAGTCATTAGTTCCCATGCTACATGGATATTACAAACAATTTTTATCTTCAACCACCTTAGCCAAGCTTATTTAAGAATTATCAAAATGTTGCACTTGCCTCCCTAAAGGAAATACATATTGCAAAATATTGATGAATTATTGTGCATTAACTTACAATGGTAAGGTTATAGGCACATAGAGTGAGCTCAACTATGATATTCTCATACATTGATTTTATTGAAGAAAATATTAACCCTATGATAATATGAAGATGTAGTCGTTTTTAAAGCTTCGTAATCTGAGTTTTTAGTGTACAAGAAGATCATTTATTTAATGGCATTGTTTGAAACCTTACTAAATGCAAGGAATTTGAGTTGCAAGTGGCGAGGTTGAAAGAAGAGGAGAATGAGTCACGTGGACTAGAAGGACTCTACCAAAATTGATCTCTAGGCATGATGGGAATTATAAGTCAAGGCATCTCTGAGTTATTGAGTTTGTAGAATTCAATAACAATTCTATACACTACCCACATCAAACCTCTGGTTGATATTGTTATAAGATGTGACAAATGTTGAATGCAAATTTTAAGGAATGATTTTATTTAAATGAAAATTGCTTGCATATGGAAATATGGAAAGTCACAAATAGTCCATGATACTTTACGACTTGATTAGCATTCGATCCATATCAAAATCTAATTAGAAAAATAAAGATGCTATAGAAAACATCGATGAAGGAAAAAATGTCTAAGTGTTTGTACATAACAATATGTGAACTTCAATGCATTATCTATCCAAATGTAGAGAGCGCATTCTCATGTCCACCCACACACATTCCAATCCCAT
Organism: Picea sitchensis; assembly: GCA_010110895.2. NCBI lineage: Eukaryota > Viridiplantae > Streptophyta > Pinopsida > Pinales > Pinaceae > Picea > Picea sitchensis. Next base: position 12,701 of record SNQJ01S0225333.1, read on the forward strand.
GAGTGACTATCATAGACCCATAGAGGATGGATGAAACATCCACCCAATTATTATCATGGATATGTGGAGGATGAATATTATTGAATACTCATTAATAGTTATAAGTAAGGTTAGTAGTGCATAATTTTAGTGTAACTATGGGATTGCAAGACTAACAAATATATTAAGGAGAGGCAATAATCGAGGTCAAAAAGTGTGATATTTTTTTTAAATAGTGTGATATTTAAAAAAAAAAAATAGAAGTGGGTATTTTTTATATTATCAAAGAAGTTGTAGCTATGTTTAACAATAAAAGGGTACAAAATTTTTCCACTAAAAAGCTGACGATTATTCTTTCATTACATAAGATATCTATACTAACATATGGATGATTCTATGTGATTCTATTTTTCCTAAAAAATTTACATGTGTAAAATCTAATATAAGATCCAAGACATAGAAAAACTTCACAAAACATCTAAAGAGTAAGTTAAAAAATCTCGAGCTCAGTGTCTATGGATGGTTGTCCTGTTGTGTTCGGGATTGGTACTTTAGCTTGTTGGTGCACCATATACCCATAATTTTCTTCTAATATATTTTTTGCACTTTTTTCTTGGCTCTATATGATGGTATTAAGGTTGTGATTAATCATGAGATTAAGGTTGATAAACTTGAGTTTATACATGATTTTCTCTTAATACACCTTGTTCTAGTGTGCATGACTTCTTTACAAGTGCATCTACCCTATGATTCTTATCCTTGAGAACATGATAATATTCGATGTTCTTAAAACATTGTTGCTCTTTGAAAATTCTCCATAAATCTCTATCCACTATGTGGTGTTTGTATCCTAGCAATATTAGAATACTTTTAATGATTAGCTCTAAGTCCCCTATGACTATTATATATTTATGTTGTTTTGAGTTGACTAATTTCAAGTCCACGAATAAATCCAATAACTCAGATTGATTTTTAGTAACTTGGCCTAGTTTCCATGCGAAAATTATTCTTTGTGATCCTTCGAGGTTAAACATACCCCTCATGTTCTTGTTTCCCCTGGATTACCTCTTGAGGCTTCTTCAAAGAATGATATACATTTGTTCTACCTCTATCTCCAGCTAATGGACTCCTCCTAAGCTTCCAACTATTTTTAGGCTTGCTAATAATACTTTTTGATGAATACTCACTTTCCTAAGATTGCTAACCCAAGTGTAAGTTTTAAACCTGTGAAGTAAAGCAATGCATATAGATTCTTAAGAAAAACAGAAATTAATCAATGGCTCATTCACATAGTACATAGAGATTTATACTGGAAACCCTCAACTGGGAAAACCTTTCTTATATTCATTATATTGAATTTCACCATTCAATATACAATATATATACAATGTTTTTAGGTATTCCTTAGATACCAAAACCCTAATCCCTTAATCCGGGATTAATTTACAAAACTGCTAAAAATAGCAAAAACTGCCTAAAAAACAATTTTGGGGCACTGCGCGTAACTAGGGGGGGGCATACCTGCCCCCCTTGGGACCCCCCTAGGAAAGCTCCCGACACACACGACACAAACAGAGCACTAGTATGAGGGATCGCCAGACGCAGTTTTCATATATGACTCACCCACACACACACATGCAAATAATATAACACATACCCAACATTCTCCCACTTGTTGTTTTCTTTGAATCCAGGGGTCCAAGGGATTATATAGTCAACAATCCAAGGTAGCAATGCCCATTGTTACTCTACACCAGGAGAAATTTTCTATGCTCATAGACTTTGTCAATGAATTTGCAACATTCTTCAAAGTGTCAACCTTTTCCAGCAACACCTTCTTTTCCTCAACCATGTCTCTCACAAAGTGATATTGAACATCAATATGCTTTGTCTTCGAATGATAAGATGGGTTCTTTTCCAAGAAGATTGCACTCTGACTGTCACAATCTGATCTCACTTCTTGGTTTACTAACCCAATACCTGAACACAATCTTTGTAACCATACTGTTTCCTTGCTTGCAT